>BJCM01064093.1:0-32358 GCA_018326385.1 Flaveria bidentis
CCCGGGTTGTGGGAAATTAAACAATGTCTTACTATTTGATTATGTGATTATCTTTGTGTTGCTTATGGCTATGTTGTCGTGAATATTGACTAACACGACACAAGTCTCCATTGTGTTCGGGTGACGTCATGACACGCTTGTCATCATACTTATATTGCTTCTCTAACGTATACCATGTGTTATGACGATCCCGTCTCGTTACATTCCCGTGTTTCCGCTTTAGCGGCGGTGTGACACCCTTGGACTAAAAGTGATATTATATTACAACCTATCCCCGTTTTTTTCTTGTTTGAACACATCTAAACCACCTTCATCACTACCAACACCCACCACTTGTCGACAACCGTATAACCATCACCCACCACTCTCCGGCAACCACACCGCCACCACCTAACACTCGTCGGCAATCACCACCAGCACTCGCTTAAGATCTAAACCAAACCCTAACTCGACCCGTTTCCTCTTTGACTATATTACATCGTTACTTCCTCGATCGACCTCGACTAAACAACCTTGCTGACAAGCAGTGGTCGGTCACCCGAAACCGCCTTCAAAACGCATGTAATCGTGTTAGGAACCTAGCGGATTCACCTGATTTTACCATAACGGATGTGAAATCGTCGGTGGTCAGCTGCCTCCACTGCCCAATCGCAGTGGTGTAGTGGTTGCAGTTTGGGGTTGTCGGCCAAAGTTGAGAAGTAACATATCTGAATCACTTTCGTCACACACAATGTGTGGGTGAGAGAGAGAAAGAGAGAGAGAGATAGAATTAGAGAGAAGGAAGAGAGAGGATATGATAGTCATGGATATAGGGATGGTGGTGGTGGTGATGGTGTGACAACAACTGTGGTTACGTAGGCTTGAGTTAAAATGGTGGTGGTGTGATGAAGATGGTGATGGTGATGGTGTGGTGGTCATGGGTTTAAGGCCAACGATTTGGATGAGTGAGGATGCCGAGGGTGGAGTGGTAGTGTGTGGCGGTGCTTGTGAGGTTGTTGTAGTGGTTTGGCAGTGGGTGCGGTGGTTGTGTGGCGGTGTCTATGAGGTGGTTATGGTGGTGTGGCGGCGGGTGCGGTGACTATGCGTCGGTGGTTGTGGTGATATATTTAGAGAGAGAGAGAGAGAGAGTGTGTGTGTATTGATATTAAAGTTACATTAGTCCAAGGGTATTTTTGTTTTTTTACATACACTTAACGGAATAAATGGATGGAGGTTAGTGACCCGAACTTAATTGTGACAAATTTTAAACCACAGTGGTTAAACCGGACGTTTTTAAACTATTAAATAAAAAACGTTATAATTACTAAACCATATGGACTAAAAGCGTAATTTACTCTAAGATAACAACCTGCATTGAAATATAGATATATTACAAGATCCCATGTCAGCCATTGCAAAAGCCTTTCTCTGCCCAACTTCATTTCCGAAGTTATGAAACAAATAATAAAACCTAAGGACTTAAATTGAAACAAGGTATAAACCTTTGAAGGTAAACTAAGTTTTGTTTCTCAAGTTATAAACAAGTAACGAAACATGTGAACTAAAATTGAAACAAGTTATAAACTTTTGTAGTTAAATTGCTGTTTATAATCTTTTATATAAAAACGATTATTCTTGTAAAACCTTAGGAAGAAAAACCGAACGGGGCCTAAAGGTATGAAAACATTTTAAGTGAACACATAATATGTAATTTGTGATAAAACAATTACCACAATTGGGTTATGTGTAACCTTGATGATAAAAATCACCTAACTAAATGAGTGTAACATGCAGGAGTGTACTTGAAGACTTTTAAATATGGGATTTTTTTTACAAATTTCTTATTTCTAAGACCATAAATTACATGTTTTTGCAAACCAAAAAATCAATTACATATTTTTTCTTTCTAAAACACATATATTACATATTTATCTAATTCATTAAAATTAACCTATTAATGATGATTTAATATAATTCTAACTAGAGAATGTTTACTTATGCATGTTTTGTTGTTATACTTGTTTAAAACTTTAATAATTGTATTTTGTATATGGATATCTAATTTTGATTATAGGTGATTGTTGTTTTGAAAATAATTGTTAAATTTTTGTATTTAAAGATGTAATTTTATTGTTTTTATTTGTATGGAATAATCAAACTTAAGGAAAATTGTAGTTGACAGTCTTAGGAAGGAAAATGTGTAAAAATAATATAGTAAAGATACGTATAAAATAGTTTTTGAATAAGTAGTTTTAATAAATAGGTAATATGTCATATATATGTTTTAGAAAGAAAAAAAAATACAATTGATTTTTTGACTTTAATGAATATCTCATTATAGACTTTAATTAGGAATGAAAAATGTATAAATGCCCTTTAAAGTATATGAACTGGTATAAGTTGGTCATCAAACGAGTCAATGGGTCAAGAATTAGGACAAAAATCTCAACTATAGATTAACAAACCCTAGGTGCAATGGTGAAGTTTTTAATTCAACTATAGATTAACAGTTATTTTTTCTCATGATTGTTAATCATATGTCTATAACTTGATGATGCATATGATTAGTACTAAAATTAAGGTGTTTTAGAGAGAGAAGATTCCATGCTGTTGGTATTGTTTTTCTACCTAGTTTTGTATAAAGAGAGAGGTTCAATGGTTTATAGAGAGAGAAATGGTTACTAGTGGTGGTTAGTTGGCACTCCGGTCGTCGGAGCAATGAATGTATAAAGAGAAAGGTTCAATGGTTTATAGGCTATCACCATCGTGGTCTAGCGAATTGCTGGATGGTGGCCTGCTTCGGCTTGCCACGGCCTCCGATGAGCGTGTTGCTTGACACTACAAGCCGTGGTGGTTCACTCTAGGTGCCGATGTCATTTTGTTGGCCCCTATTGGGTTTGTGGAGTCTTGATTGTAGCTCGTTATGGTTTTATAGAGATTAAGTTGCAAACCATAATTTTCTCTATTTATATCGTACATTCTACTTGTTGTTCCTCACGAGTGATGCAGAAAGCAATAATATTACCCCCGGTTGCAACCCGTGGACTTAGGTCACTACGACGTTAAATCTCGACCACGTTAAATCTCACGTGTTCGTCTGTGTTTTTTTTATATTTTCTCTCGCAGTTAGATTGTGTTTATATGTTGCTTTACGCCCGAATCCCTTACAACCCCAATCGATGATGATGATGTTCATATCATCTTAGATTTTTTCTCTACGATATTAGGAGAGACACGATTTGTGACAATGATGCTCTTGGTCGATGATTATGATTGTGCCCACATATGAGAGCACTCAATGTATCATTTTGCATATGATTTTATTATTCTAGCAAGTTGGTGGTCGCTCATGTTTGCTTTAATGTAAACCCGTGTCGATGATAATGAAGAATGTTCCATTCGGCATGTTGTTTCAATGTCTAATGATGCGCTGGTGATGATATGACCGGAGTAACACGGTTGTCTTGGCGTAGCTGTCATTTATGATTAGCAATCATAACGGGACGCTGATTCTAAACCTGTTTATGACAGTTATTGTGATGTTCATCACATTAGCAACGCGCATGACAGGATCACACTAGTTCAACTTAACATGCATTGTTAGAAATTAACAACCATATAACTAAAGTTGAACAAATTTTGTAATAATAATCTATAAACTATATTAATGAATATATAAGAATAGACACATCAAATATAGAATATAATATAGCATTTACGTAATACCAATACCAATACCAATATCAAAATGAATTGAAACTTATAAGCGTAAAAATATCAATGTAAGCTTAAAATAACCACAACAAATTACAAAACTTAACAAATTGTTCGCGAAAAAGTCAGATAAGAAGGTAAATAAGTAGCCCATTGCGCTATGTAATTGGGCAATTGGCTATAACAAACCAATATAATCTAACATCCAAAACAGTTCAATAAATTCCGGTATATGTTTAATGTTTGAGGAAGGTTTAATAAAAGCACGAATCACTCCACAAAAACCCATGTGTAGTTTGAAATTCTTAATAAAGAAGTAACACATAGTAGTTTAAATCCAAACTAATTTGAAAGTATTGCAACTTAATGAAAGCAATAATAACACAAACTAAGAAAACCACTACAACAACATAACATAAGAAAAAACAATATGACAAGTAAACAAAAAAGAACAATCGGAATGCATTTACATATACGATAATACTAAAAACAAAAGCCACATAAAACTATACAAACAATCAACTGTTAACAGTTAGAAAATAACTCTTCCACAATTCTAATGAATATATAAATGGTTCCTAAACCATTAGACACCACAATTATACAAGTTTTTGTATGTGTCTAATTTGAAAAAAGAGGACAAATTCTAACCACTAACCCATATAACAGTAAAAATAAAATATCAAAATGAAGCAAACATGTATACAGATTAAAAAGGGTTCAACACGATGTAAAGTTTTTTTTACAAAGTTTTGAGCAAGATGTTGTGCTAATCATAATCAACTCCCTTACACTACATGGACATAGAAAGCATGTCACAACTAAAGCTATGTTAACATAGCAGATTAAAAATATGACATATTCCAAATAAGATGCAAAGGATAAATTTCAAATATAAAAATATTATGGTCATAGTTGATAACCAACCTAATCAGACACATCCATTGTTCAACATAACATATGTTGTTACAAACCCACAACCATATAACTAAGGATGATCATATTTTATAATAATTATAAATATATAACTGTATACATGAATATATAAGAAATCAAATAGACTAATTTAACATTTATATAATACCAACAATCAATTCCTAAATGAGGTGTAACTTATAAGCATTATTTATAGCAATGTAAAGATAATACAACTATAAATTAACCCAAAGTCAACAACAAAGTCCCAAAAGAAGGTATATAAGCAGGCAGAAAGGAACATAGACTTTATTTTATATATTTATATCATAGAGAGGGTACGTATTTATAGAGGGAACATAAACAAACAAACATATCCGGTAGATCCCAAACATAATAATTACTATTTGTAAGGTCTAGGAAGGGCGGGATAGGGGGAAGTCTTTCCTCTTTTCTAAGTAAAAGAGAGGCTGCTTTCATAGAAGAGGAGACCATCTCAAAAGCTAGACCCTAAGGCCCGTTGACCTACACAATTGACTATATCAAAGTGATATAATCTATAATCCAAAAGAGTTCAACAAATTCTAGTGTATGTCTGAAAAGGGTTAATGGGAGTACAGATCATTGCACAATAAACCATGTGTATCTTGACAAATTTTAATCAACATGTACTATATATTAGTCCATCCCTTAACCAATATAAACTAATCCAAAAGCATTGCAGCTTAATGAAAGCAATGTTAGCACAAGCTAAGAAAACCAATGCAACAGCCAAGTAACAAAAAAACCAATATGACAAGAAGTAAACAAAAATAAGTATGAAAGTAGACATCACTATGCGATTATATATTATTTTTTGATCGGCTAATAGGATCACAAACGGGTCACTGGCTCCCCCAATTATCTCCATTACTCGAGAGGAAACCTCAGGGCATTAGTTGGCACGTCCCCATCAATCCCAAACATAAGACCACCCTCAAGAGGAAATCCCCCTTAAGTGAGAACACCCTTCGACATCATGCAATTATATATACAATACAAAAGCCACATAAAACTATATCGATCAACACCTAAATAAAAGAACCATTTCCAAATTCAAATAAACATATAAATGGTTCATAAATCATTAGACACCATGTCTTTACAAGTTTTTACATGTGTCTAATTTGAAATAAAAAGGACAAATCCTAGCCACTTACCCGTATAAAAAAAGAAATGAAAAAGTAGAATGAAGCAAAGATGCATACTAGTATTTAGGCTAATACAATAAGGACCCCTAAGACAAAAATAAACACAAATTATAACATCACAAATTTATTTTCATCTAAGAAAGTGGCTTATGGAGTATTGCAGAAGCAATATTTATTGCTCACGTTTACAAAGATCCCCCATTAAAATTTAGGGTTCATCAAGTTGAACATACATAAATAAATAAATAAGAAAAAGATTAGAATTAATTAGACTCCCAAAAAAGACAGGATCTAATCTTACAAAAAATAAAGCAAAAATCAATTGCAAATTCAGAGCTAAACAAGCAATGTGACATGTGAGTTACATATATAACTAAGGCTGAATATATATGAATATTTAAGAAATCAATTAAACACCTAAACTAGAGAAACAAATTTAACATTTACATAATACCAAAACCAAAATAAATTACAACTTCTAAGTTATAAGTATCAAAATAGCAATGTAAACAAAATACACTTATAAATTAACAAAAAGCCAGCAAAAAGTACAACCAATTAACAAATGATCAGCAACAAAGTCAAATAAGAAGGTAAAGAAGTAGTCGCAAAGGAATAGGGTATTTATATTTATTGTATATATTTGCGTCATAGAAAGGGTATGCATCTATAGAGGAGGGAACCATCCCTAAGCTAAACCCTATGACCCATTAAGCTACATAATTGACTATACCAAGCTGATATAATCAAACATTCAAAACAATTAAACGAATTCTGGTGTATGTTTGAGGAAGGTTTAATAAAACTACAAATCTACACAAAAAATCATGTGCAATTTCAATTTTCTAACAAACAAGTACTGTATATTAGTTTGGATCCATTATTGAATTCAAACTAATCCTGAAAGAATTGCAACTTATTTAAAGCAATGTTAACACAAGTTAAGAAAACCAATACAACTATAAAGTAACAAAAAAAACACCAATATGACAGCAAGTTAACAAGAAAATAAAAACAATACAGAAGTAGACATCACTATGCAATTACATATAAAGTAATTCTAAAAACAAAGCCACATAAAACTATATGAACAATCAACAATTCATACTTAAACATGACCCTTTCCAAATTCCAATAAATATATAATTTGTTCCTAAATCACTAGACACCAGGTTTATACAAGTTAGAAAAATCCTAACCATTTTGAAGTTACAAAACAAAAGGAAAAATAAAACGAAGCAAACATAAATTCTAATAGTTAGGTTAATACAATGAGAAAGATCCTTTAAAAGACAAAAATACTAACACAAACTATAATGGTACAAATTGGTGGCATCTAAGAAAATAGCTAAGGGAGTATTGCAAATTCAGAATCAAATGCCCAGTTAAATGTCCTCCTTACAATTCAGGGTGTATTAGCCGAACATACACAATCAAACAAATAGGAAATATATGGTTTATACTAATTGGAATCCCAAAGGAGAGAAGATCTAATTAAGTATCACATAAGAAAAGCAATGTGAACAAAATGAATTAAAAATCTGACAACATTTCAGCAACAAATCCAACAGCAATATGCAAGTATTCAACCATGGTGAAGCAATATAATGATATGTTTGCCAAGTGTTGTAACTGATATATGAATATATATAGCTAGCAGACTAAACATATGTATATAGTAAAATTCTACAAGTCATATAAATAAACACAAAAAAAAAGAATTTTTTATTTGTTGAACTCCTAAAGCATATGAATTCCCAAAAAAATTACCCTCTCTTTATAGCTTTTACTTCTAAAAATGTATAAAATTTCAAACACCAAAACGAATAATATAGAACGATCTCAAATCCAGAAGGGTGTTTAAGAAAATCATTTATTTAGAAGCTTGCAAAACAATATGAATTATCCAGCCCACTTGACGGATGCTAATCAGGGAAATGAGTTGAATCTTAATAACCCAAACCGGGTATCAAAAGAAGATCTCAAATCCAAAAGGGTGGTTAAGTAATCCACTATTGTAAAGCTTGCAAAATAAAATGAACCCTTAACCCTGTTTGGCGGATGCTAGTTGTGGAAACAAGTCAAAATTTTGATGAGTCAAATTATGTATGTAAAGGTGATCTTATATCCAAAAGTGTATTCAATAAATCCATGAAATCAAATTGGAAAATGTACAAAACTAATAAAAAGTGGTATTCAAGAAACATATAAGTAAAAAGCTATCAATATATCTAAAACAATATACCTTTATATGTTTTTAAATCTAAATATATGTACAGATTTAAAAACAAAAATGAACATCAAAAGACGATCTAGATCCAGAAGGGTGTTAAAGAAATTCATTATTAGCACCCCATTTGGCAGATGCTAATCGGGAAATGAGTCGAATCTAAATAGTCCAAACTGGGTATCAAAAGATGATCTCAAATCCAAAAGGATGGTTAAGTAATCCAATGTTGTGAAGCTTGCAAAATAAAATGAACTCTACCCGCTTAGCGGATGCTAGTCATGAAAATGAGTCAAAATATGGGGAGTCAAATCGGGTATGTAAAGGTAAATACAAGAAATGAAATTGAAAAAATACAAAAGAAATAGAAAGTGGTATTCAAGAAATATATAAGTAGACATCTATCAATATATCTAAAACAATTTATCCTTACTTTATATATTTTAAATCTAAAAATATGTAAAGTTTTGAAAACAAAAATGAACTATCAAAAAACGATCTCAGATCCAAAAGGGCGTTAAAGAAATTCCATTATTCAGAAGCTTTGCAAAACAATCTGAATTATTCACCCCACTTGGCGGATGCTAATCAAGGAAATGAGTCGAATCTAAATAATCCAAACCGGGTATCAAAGATGATCTCAAATCCAAAAGGATGGTTAAGTATCCAATGTTGTGAAGCTTGCAAAATAAAATGAACTCTTGACCCCACTTGGCGGATGCTAGTCGTGGAAATGAGTCGTAATCTTGGTAATTCAAATTGGGTATGTAAAGGTGATCTTATATCCAAAAGTGTGTTGAAAAATCTAAGAAATCAAATTGAAAAATGTACAAAACTAATGAAAAGCTTTATTCAAGAAATCTACAATTAGTTGAATATAATGTCAAATTTCTAAAAACCAAATCGGATGGCACTTTATTCTGTTTTTAACTTCAGTAATGATCCATTGAGAAACAAAAGAAGTGAACATAGAATCAGATATTTTTATAAAAAAATTATTGAATGTTGTGATGCGTAAACCAAATATTGCTATCAAAACTTCAGCTGCTCAGGGGCTGCTCGGAAGCAAACAAAAACCAAGATACAACAAATGGTAGAAATTTAGAGAATAGACAAGTTTATAATAGTACACAAATTAGTAATTCAAATTGTAATTCAAGCCAACAACTAAAATTGACTTCAGTTATCTACACAAATAAATGGGCTTTGTTAAGCTTTTTTACTTCAATAATGATCTATTGAGAAACACACTATGCTCACAGAGAATCAGTACCATAACATAGACAAATTATTCAATAGAATATCTAGCAAAACCAACAAAAACTTGATATCTTCTTTACTCAGTTCAATCACCCAAGCACTCAAGAACTTCCAAAATCAAATAACACTACTTTTGAAGCTAGATAAATCCAAACGTGCCCTCAAAGAGAAAACCAAGTACACACGTATTGAACTAAAAGTTAAACTTTGTGTAAGCCAAGCTGTATCTAGTTACTCGAGAAATTTACAAGCAAGATTACAAAAATTAGTAGAAACAACAGTAAAAACACGTCAACGAAAATTATTCTAAGAATCTAAGATATAATCAAACATTCAATTACTCAATGACATTACAATCATGTTGATATAAAAAGTAAACCCAACTAAGCAAACAATCAATCACTCAAAGAACTTTAGAATCACATCAAGAAAATAAAGGTAGCACGAAGTTAACCCTAACCGGTGTCGAACCACTCCCCTACAATCACATAAGAACGTGAAACAATCAAACTTTGTCAAATAAAATTCCAAGAAGCAACAGTAGATATCGAAAAAAATGATCGCAATTAGGGCATTCACAAACATTGAATTATAGGTCGAGAAACCCATACCTTGTCACCCACAAAGGTTTTCAAATCAATTGCAATTGAATCGCATGAATCCTCCATGACACAAAAATAGAAAAAAAAAACATTGTGAGCAAATTGGGTTAAAAATATGACAACAATTCAACAACATAATCCAAGAGCAATATGCAAGTATTCTTCAACCATGGTGAAGCATAATATAATAAAAATTTGGCCAAGTGTTGTAACGAATCTATGAATATTTAGCCGGAAGACAAAACATATGTATATAGTAAAAAATCTACAAGCCATATAAATAAACACGAAAAACCCATTTTGTATTTGTTGAATTCCCAAAAAAATAACCCTCACTTTACAGATTTTATTTCTAAAAATATGTACAGTTTTCAAAAACCAAAATGAAAAGAACGATCTCATAACCAGAAGGGTGTCTAAGAAATCCATTATTTAGAAGCTTGCAAAACAATATGAATTCTTCACCCCACTTGGCAGATGCTAATCGGGGAAATGAGTTGAATCTAAATAACCCAAACCGAGTTTCAAAAGATGATCTCAAATCCATAAGGGTGGTTAAGCGATCCATTGTTGTGAAGCTTGCAAAATAAAATGAATTATTGACCCCGCTTGGCGGATGCTAGTCGTGGAAATAAGTCGAAACTTTGGTGATTCAAATTGCTTATGTAAAGGTGATTAGGGGATTCGATAAATACAAGAAATCAAGTTGAAAAACATAGAAAAAAAATGGAAAGTGGTATTCAAGAAATATATAAGTAAAAAAATATCAATATATTAAAAAAATTGTTCTTACTTTATATATTTTCAATTAAATATATGTGAAGTTTTAAAAACAAAAACGAACATCAAAAGACGATCTCAGATCCAAAGGGGCGTTTATGAAATCCATTATATAGAAGCTTGCAAAACAATATGAATTCTTCACCCCACTTGGCGGATGCTGATCAAAGAAATGAGTCGAATCTATATAACCCAAATCAGGTATCATACCATGATCTCAAATCCATAAGGGTGGTTAAGCGATCTATTGTGGTGATGCTTGCAAAATAAAATGAACTCTTGACCCCGCTTGGTGGATGCTAGTCGTGAAAATGAGTCGAAATTTTGGTGATTCAAATTGGGTATGTAAAGGTGATTAGGGGTTAAATCAAGTTGAAGAACATAAAAAAGAAATGAAAAGTGGTATTCAAGAAATATATAAGTAAAAAGCTATCAATATATCTAAAAAATATTTACCCTTACTTTATATATTTTATATCTAAATATATTTAAAGTTTTTTTTAACAAAACCGAACATCAAAAGTCAATCTCAGATCCAGAAGAGCGTTTAAGAGATCCATTATCTAGAAGCTTGAAAAACAATAAGAAATTTTCATCCCACTTGGCAGATGCTAATAGAGGAAATGGCTCAAATCTAAATAACCCAGACCGGGTATTTAAAGATGATCTCAAATCCAAAAAGGTGTTAAGGAATCCATTAATGTGAAGCTTACAAAAAAATGAATTCTTGCCCCCACTTGACGGATGCTAGTCGTGAAAATGAGTCGAAATTTGGGTGATTCAAATTAGGCATGTAAAGGTGATCTTATATCTAAAAATGTACTCAATAAATCTTAAAAATTAAATTAAAAAATGTACAAACTAATGAAAAGGGATATTCTAGAAATCTACAATTAAAAAGCCAACAATATATCTAAAAAGTTATTAATCCTTAGTTGGAACATTTTATTTTTGAAAAGATGTCAAATTTCCAAAAACCAAAACGGATGGGCTTTATTCAGTTTTTAACTTCAGTATTATCCATTGAGAAACAAAAGAAGTGCACACAGAATAAGATATTTTCATAAAAAAATTATTGAAAGTTGTGATGCGTAAACCAAACATTGCTTTCTAAACTTTGGGGCTGCTGGGAAGCACCAAGATACAACAAATGGTAGAAAATTTAGAGAATAGACGTGTTGATAATAGTACGCAAACCAGTAATTTAAATTGTAATTCAAGCCAACACCTATATTGACTGTAGTTATCTACACAAATAAATGACCTTTGTTTAGCTTTTTTACTTCAATAATGATCTACTAAGAAATAAACAATGTTCACAGAGAATCATATACTCACATAGACAAATTATTCAATATGATATCCAGCAAATCCAACAAAACCTTGATATGTTCTTTACTCGTTCAATTACCCAGGCACTCAAGAACTTCCAAAATCAAATAACACTACCGTTGAAGTCAGATAAATCCAAACATGCCCCTCAAGGATCAAAGAGAAAACTAAGTACACACGTATTGAACTAAAAGCTAAACTCTGTGCAAGCCAACCCGTATCTAGTTACTCGAGGAATTTACAAGCCAGATTACAAAAATTAGTAGAAAAAACTGTAGAAACATGTCCACAACAATTATTCTAAGATATAATCATGTTGATCTAAGAAGTAACCCTAACTAAGCAGACATTCAATTGCTCAAAGGACTTTGAAATCAAATCAAGAAAATAGAGGCAAAACAAAGTTAACCTTAATTGGTGTCTAACAACTCTGCTACAATCACATAAGAAAATGAAACAATCAAACTTTGTCAAATCCAAATTCCAAGAATCAATAGTAGATATAGAGATATAATCTCTACTCGGTGACATTACAATCATGTTGATCTAAGAGAAAACCAATTACACACGTGTTGAACTAAAAGTTAAACTCTGTGTAAGCCAAGTTGTATCTAGTTACTCGATAAAACATCAGTAGAAACAACGGTAAAAACATGTCATTGACAATTATTCTAAGATATAATCAAACATCCAATTACTCAATGACATTACAATCATGTTGATCAAAAGAGTAAACCCAGCTAAGCAAACAATCAATCGCTCAAAGAAATTTAAAATCACATCAACAAAATAGAGGCAAAACGAAATTAACCCCGGTTCGTGTCTAACAACACCGCTACTATCACATAAGAACATGAAACAATCAAACTTTGTCAAAACAATATTCCAAGAAGCAACAGTAGATATTGAAAAGAATAATCGCAATCAGGGCATTCACAAACATTGAGGCCTTGTTTGGATTAACTTATTTTGTTGAAAATGACTTTTGAGGAAAATGACTTATTGACTTATAACTTTTAAAAAGTAGATTTTAAAAAAAGTGTTTGGATTAGATTATAATCTGAAAAGTTAATAAGTTGTTTTTAAAAGTATTTGGTTAAGCTTATTAATGTAAAATGACCAAAAAAGACATTCTGTTAAAAGTCAATAAGTTGTTTTGTTTTAATGTTTGGTATTGCTTATTTATGTTTTGTAATACGTTGTTTTCTATTATATATATATATATATCATTATTGCAAATTAAAATATATAAAAAGAAGATTCGTATACATAACTAATAAAAGAAAATGCCATACTACAACATTCATCTGAGATTGTTAAAAATAACACAAAAATGCACAATGTTACGAAACTAATGTCATTCTACATTCATCTCCGCGAGTCCATCAAATCTTACGCAATTATATCTCTTATTGCTGCCATATACGTAACATCATGATCCGAACGAGTTGTATTCGAAAGTTCTTTATTATTGTCATTTGTAGTACCACCTTCTCTTGGATTGTAAGATTCTTGTTGGGCGGTGTTAAATGCTTCATCAAAGCTACCAGCCTTTCTAATATAATTATGGACCGCCATTGATGCTATCACAAAACTCACTTGGTGCTTGTATGTATAGTTGACATGCATATCTCTTAATAAAGCCCATCTAGCTTTCCACACTCCAAAAGTTCTTTCAATAATGTTTCGCAACGATGAGTCGTAATAGTTAAAAGTCTCTTTTGGTCCTCGAAGAGCACGCATGGCACTACTCTATCCACGTTGAAATTCAGGTATATGATAACGAATGTTTTGACCTTTGTACGAATGTTTTGGTCCTCGTTGAAACAAAGGCTCATCATCACCTAAACATATCTCATCACTATCTCCGTTTCCCTCTTTGTTTTCTTCACATCCCATATCACTTTGAAACTGTAATGGATTTAAAGCTTGATCTCCTACCGCAACCGAATCCCGAAACAATAGAGCATAATGTGTCTCAAAGATTTCCAAATTTGCACCCTTGAATTTGGCGAAGTCTTTATTTTCCTACAATACACACAAATAAATTAATGGATTTCAGGATGTAACAATAACTACCGTTGATTATAAAAGTAGAACTTACATTTATTTTCTCCTCCCACCACTCAGCCGATGCATCTTCTCGTTCCACTGATCTCGGTTTCAAGCCTCACTAAGCGATCATAAAGCTTCCATTCTTTTTTCATGCCCTCCCATTTGTTTTTTATTTGTTTTTTTTATCAAGGGTTTTGCTAGTTTTTTCATACATGTTTTTATCTATATTATCCACCCAAGCTTATTAAAGGATGTACCGGGTTTATTCCCTCTTTTAACTTCAAGCAAACATGCATCAATAAACTCCTTGTACGTAATATTATCCCACAAAAATTTACTCCTTTTATAATCCATTGAGGTAACTGTTAAAAACCACAAAACTTTACTTGTTTTTTACTTAAAGAACACCAAAACCAAAACATGGATCAAAGAAGGTTGTAATTAACTAGATGAACACTTTACTTGTTCTTTACTTAAAGAACACCAAAACCAAACATGGATCAAACATGGATCAAACATGGATTCAACCTTATTTCCACCCATAAATTCAACTTTTCAATACCATTTCTACAAATTCAACCTTTGCTATCAAAGAAGGAATTAACTAGATGAACACTAAATTGAGATCAACATGAATCAACAACAACCAAATTGAGATCAAATTAACATCAACAACATTTTTAATATACAACATCTAACCAAATTGAGATCAATAGCCAAATGTGATCCTAATTC
This sequence comes from Flaveria bidentis, assembly GCA_018326385.1. Lineage (NCBI taxonomy): Eukaryota > Viridiplantae > Streptophyta > Magnoliopsida > Asterales > Asteraceae > Flaveria > Flaveria bidentis. The sequence goes on from BJCM01064093.1 coordinate 14,790, forward strand.
TATCATACAGTGAATAACAAAATTGAAATCAACAGCCTGTAGCAAAATCAACATGAACACAACAAAATTGTAAACCTAATTCTATCATATAGTGAAATCCTCAAATTCAGATCAACATCCTTTTTGTACCAAATTTCAGATTAACAATTTTAGATCAATCCTTTTGTAGCATACAATATACGAGAAAATCAAACCTTTTGTAGCAAAAAGTTGAAGAACTTCTTCAAAGCTTTTGTATTCTAACAATTTCAAATCACCAAAACGATGAGATGAAGAACTTTTCAAATCCAACCTTTATAGCATAATCTTCAAATCACAACATCACAACTCAGTTTTATTGACGTCGCCCGTCGTCGCCGATTAATGACGAGGTAGTTGGCGATCACAGATTGATGGCGGTCACAGCTTGATGGCGGTCGCAGGTTTATGGCGGTCGCAGGTGGGTGTCGCATGATGGCGGTCGCAGGTGGGTGGAGCCCGATTAATGAATTAGAGGGTCGAGAAACCCATACATTACCACCAACAGAGGTTTTCATGTCAATTGCAATTGAATCGCATGAATCCTCCATGATCGTCGTCTTCCTCCAACCCAAGCGACAGAAGAATGTTATCAAATTGGGTGTTTACAGAGAATCAATTCGAAAGTCAAGAAAAACATACCATGATTAATTGCTTCGGTAACAACCCTAGTTATGAAATTGGTTAGGGGATTGTTTTTAAAAAGCAAACTTATTGATTTTTTTTAGTATGGAGTGAGTTATTAAATTATTCACTTACAACAATTACATTGACAAACAGTATAAGATGATTTTTTAATTTTTTAAAAATTGAAAAGTTAAAAATTAATAAAAATAAACAATTCCAAACATCCATTAAAAAAGATTAACGGTAGGAAATATTATAATAGGAATGCTACGCACAAAAGATATGAAAAGATCAATCTGAGATTTTACCCACTGTTATTAATGAATGTTTTTTAACTTTAGGTCCTACATGTTTATTATTTCTTCATTGTGTGTGAAAATTTTAAATTGGTCTGTCTTGGATTCCCAAAAAACTACGGTTATAGATGTACTAAATAGGGTTTTTTTCATTTTTATTTTTTGTGTTTACATTTGTGATGTTCTTTTTACGGTAAATAGTGTCACATAAGCAATTAAACTTTGTTGCTATACTTTAGTTTCTTGTTTATTAATAATAGATGGGTGTTCGCGCGATGTGAAGGGGCGCAATGTGATTGATCAATATTTTATATTCGGCACACGTTTTTGGTGTTTTGTTATTCTTGTAGAATTTTACAAAAATCTAATATGTTGAATACAAGCGCATACTAAAATAATAAAAATTTAAAAGGTTTATATGGTTTTTAAAATTCCTAAAATAATGCAAATTTTAAAGGTTTATATGGTTCTAAAATAATGTAAATTCAAAATATCAAATAGTTCAAATTTGTTAAACTTATATGTAATTTTTAGTGAGTGTAGGGTTATTATATAACTAATTGTAAGGGAGTAGTCCGTAAATAATTATATACTTACCATTTTATCCTTAAAATGATTGTACCTTATGCATAAAATAAAATATGTGTTTTTAATTTTATCATATCTTAAAATACCCCTCTAAAATGTTTTATATATAGTATTGATATAATATTTATAAGTGTGTTAAAAGTAATTTACCGTTCATTATGCATAGGGTACAAGTTTAGATATCATATGTTACTATGATATTAATCAAGTATGGTATTACCGTATTACTAGTATGTTGTCAATCTTTTGACTTAAACACCACTATCTTCTTGTGATTAGTTGACCAGATTTGTTTTCATGTAATGTGATGATAGTTGACGACTGTAACAAGTACACAATATGTTATCTCATTAATAAACCTGGTAACGAACATGTTCTGGTCACATAGCGTGAGCATCAAATACTAAAGGGAAAATAGTTTCGAACGAGTAGTGTCGTTTGTAATCTATGCTTTCTCATGCTGCATACAACACTGCTGCATATTTTATTTTATGTACGTTTTGAGTTGCTCTACGGAGAGGAATTGCATGTGTGGGTGACTTCTAGCCTAGATTCTAACCGAGAGGTGTGAGTAAATGACAAGCAAGCGATTTCCCGTCCCCTCTAAATAAAAGAGTGACTAACCCTCTTAAGCCTCGGCGAGTGCCTTTGCTTGACCCTTAACCATTGGTAGAGCTCCTTCTCGTTCCTCACCCTCAGTTAGGAGTTGCCTGCCTCACCAATCAAATAGTCGGGAAAACGATCTTCAAGGTCACGGTTTCCCCTGTTTTTAGTTTATCTAGGTGCTTGCTGGCAAATATACACATATTTTTGTTTGAAACAAATCATGTCAAATATAATAAAAGTTCATTCAAGAATATAAATTCGAGCTACTTTATGTTTTAATGTAAATTTAGTCCGGAAACAAGTCCAATCGACTGTATGCTACTCTTAGAGTGATTATACTACCTAGCACTTAGTAAAAAGATAAGAGTTTCTTTAGAGTGATGAAGAGTAATTTTTGTAGAAATTTTGGAGGGTTAATGAACATTGATAATTTGAATTTTGCTAAATCACAATTATTTTCAATTTATTACTTTGCTCACTTATTTCATATGAGCAGTGTTGTAAAAATCATTAGGTGTTAATCGGGCGGTGGGGTAACGACTAACGATTAAAAGGGAGTAATCGAGATTAATCGAGATTAATCGATTTTGGATTTTTATATACGATTTTCAATTATATACTCACACACACATTTTTATATGAAACTTTTGTAGAAATATTTAGTTGTAAAACATATCTAGTTGGAAATTTCAATTTTTCGCCAGAATCACACTGGAATCTTTCCAAAATCTCGCTGGTTCTGGAAAAAAGCTAATTGAAATCCGAATAGGCCCGGTTATTCCCAATTTTGACCTTTGCTAATCGATTAGCGATTTTAGATGTCGATTGGGGAAAATGCGGGAGGTCCCGATCTCCAACTAGTTGCCGATTAATAGGCCGACTAGTTTGATTTTAACAATATTTCATATGAGTACAATAAAACTATCAATTTAAGGTTTAATGACTGGCATTGAACACAAGATTTTTGGTAGGGACAAAATATGGGCCGAAACCAACGTCATAAAAGTCTAGAGCCTGCTTGTTATTGGTTCGATTTTTTCTGACGGAACTGATAAATCATAATTTTTATCTGTAAAGTAGGCTTTAAATCTTTATTCGGCACAATTTTGTTTTCTTACCAAGAAAACGGGCTCTATGTCTGCGAAGCTTAATATATTGATATTAGAAAACACAGCCCCCCCTTCTTAATTAAATATAGGTTTTTTTATTCAAGGGAAAGTATCTTGTATTCTGTAATAATAAATAAAACTTATTAGTGTTGTGTTGTTTGAAAAAAAGAAGCATAAACTTAAGTTATGATTTGGAAGTCCATCTTGATAATCCGCATGATAACCTTATTGATTTTATGAGGGAACATGATTTAAATCGAAGCTGACGATTGATGAAATTGTGGTTGCTATTGATGATCTTAATAACAATGATTTGTTTAAATTACCACGATGTTGGATTATCATCTACAAGAGAAACAAAATTATATAGAAGCTGAATCTTGTGTTATTGAGGTATCAAATGTTTCCCTATTTATCCAATGCATGTCAGTAACTTCTCTAGTTCTCTTATTTTCTTTTGTAGATTAACCAACAAATGCAAATATTATTCTAACAACGCGCCCTCACACCCACTAACTTTGTACTACCCAGATGACACTCATCCTTGATAGCTTTCAAATAAACACACTAATTGTAAATTTCTTTTCTATTTTACGAACAAATTTATTGATGAAAACACCAACTCGGTTTAACGAGTACTAAGTGCTACAATCAATGGTTGTTTATGCAATCAGTAACAAACACGATATACTTGGCATAAAACCCTAGAAGCTCCCGAAACAAAACCTAACGGTTTGAATCCCACAAATTATAATCTAAACAACATTGTAGATCGACTTAAAAAATAATAAAGAGATCATATCACCACAAGCTACTTCGACATGTTTAAAATTTGTACGAAACCTTAGCCCCTGTGATGTACTTAGATCTCAAATTCAACTAAAGGTGTCATAGTTTTTGAAATCAAGAATGATCTGCCTTAGTCCTCCTATAGGTGATACCACCATCAAAGCAACCCCCAATATAATGCATATCTACAAACACATAACCGTGGTGTTAGTGGACAAGATAATCAAACATAAAATCAAATAATGTGTTTGGGGATATGATGATGTAGTTACATACCCAATTAATAATCCAAGTTAGACTCCATGCCCTTGGTTTGTAAATTATAAGCCATATGACGCAAGGTAGCTGAACCATTAAGATTAAAGTTAGAAGAATGTAACAAGTCAATTGTGACAGAACTACAAATAATAACATTTTCTTCTTTACAGACTATTAGTAGAGGGTTAAATTTATGTTTTTCTTAAAAACAAAAACTGATTTTATAGAAAAATCCAATAAATTTCGGTCACGGGTCAATGCACCCATTTGACCTCACGGTGTTGCCACTGAAGGACAACACGAGTCAAAACAAATTGATATGAAACATTTTTGTACAAATAATCTAAGTGGTTTTGTGCTAGATAAATACATTTGACATAACTTTTGCCTAATTACTTGTTTATTTTAAACCATTTTCATTTTATTTTGTTTTACTGTTTGACTACTTAAAGTTAAAATACAACTCAAATAAATTCATTGGCACGTAAAAGAGTGTTGAAATTGCTTACAAAATATGTTGTTGGGGCAAAGGCAAATCCTCCAAAGAACCCTAGAAGTCCACCGAAAAATGGGACGCAAATGCCAATAATCATTGTCAATGCTGCAACAAAACAATAATTTAGTAAGTTAAAACAATGAGATGATCGTTGGAATATATTTTCACTTAGACGATAGTGTAATTGTATATTTAATTAAATTGTCACCTAAGAAATTATGAATTTATCAAAACTCCTTTAAAACAAAACAAGTGTAGTGGTTTTAAAACCCGTTTTAACTAAAAAATACATCAAAAGTGGGTGGGTGTGTTCCAAAGACAACAAACTTTCACGCCTATTAAGGGTTCTTACCAACATATATGTTCCTAGCGACGAAGCGAAGCATAAAGCTAGGAGTGAACTTCAATTTCTTCACCAAAAAGGTTTCCAGCATATCAAACACTGGCATTGCAAAAACCTAAAAAAAGTAATACTTATTAGTAATAGCCTTAACTACAGATATAGAAAAACAAAAACTAATTGGTAAATGGTAATATATGATAAAACCATAAAATAAGTATAGAAAACAGAGGAACTTAAACAATTAAAAGAAATACTTGATCATTTTCTTGCTATTACATTATGTGATTATAAAAGAATCAAAAAGCTTAAAAAGTAACACTTAAGGCCAATCCTACACGATCCATTTTCATATGAAAATACCCCTCTTTTAATACGAACTCATTTTGACTTATCTTAAAACATATATTTTACTATCTGTAGAGTGAAGGTATATAACACACACCTGATAGCTTCCAATAACATGAACAACCACAAAGATATTTGCTAACGCAATGAGCCACGCCGGCTTCTCTAAACTGAGTAGGATGTTATCTGAGACGTTGTTTCCGAATATCCAATACCCGATAATGGCAACAGGAAAGTAGCACATTCCCACAACTATATAAGCAACCACCACTCCCTTCCACATCGGACCCTTTGAGGGCTTTTCCGGTGTTGAAGGGATGGTGGCTTGAATTTCCATCACTACATTGTGAGCCGCGTAAGCAAAAGCCATTGTACCCAATCCATTAAAGAAGCTCAATGTTGTCCCTGTCGTGGACTCGGGTTTGAAACCATAATCTACATTTGGTTGCACACCCTTCTTCACTGCAGCCGCCCATGCAATTGTAGAGTAGCTACAACATAAAAGTTGTGTTAATTTGTAAGTTTTATTTGTAACATCAGTTTACACATAAAGTGTAGAAACACGTTAAATGTAGCTCACATATGATGATTCAACTTCTAAGAGTTAAGCTGTATTCAAACTAAGACCTTTAAGATAAAATCAAATGTTTATCACTGTATCATCCCAGTGAAGACATGACCTTATGTGTTTTAATTGTAGACAATTATATCAGGCCTGCTGTTTTTAAGGAATTATTTTTTTGTAATTTATTAATTTTTAATTAGATATAAATATACACATATATACGTGTATATATGTTTACAACTACTAGTGTGGTAGAGAAGAATGGTTGTTAGCTAGAAGTGTTTTTTTATAATAAATAAAAAATATAAAATTTTTTTTATAAGTTTGAATTTTACTTGTAACGTACCTGACAGACATGATTGCTGCAGCCAATGAAACAACACTAATGGAGTTGAAATTGGGACAATGGGAAAGAAAAAATTGAACAGAAGCAAAGATCATGATGAAGTAAGTGAGCCTAATGTCCTTGCAATGCTCTTTACAAACCAAATCATGAAATTTCTTGAGGGATTGACCTCCGGTGACCATATACACGATGTCGCAACCAACTTGAACAATCAACTGTTGTGGAATAATTATGATTAGACCGAGTTTTTCCCCGAATGCGTGCTGGCCTAGTTCATGGTATCGATCAAATCGTTTTCCGGGCACGAGTTCATGCATCTCAACCATTTGCCATAACGTGAATAGAGTTATGATCCATGACCCGAAAAGTACCGTTAATCCAGGACCCCTAAAATTCAAGAACTTTGGTCATTATAAGTGCAAAATGATACATCTTTTAAAATGCATTGCATCAAATAAAAAATATTCGTAAATTGTTATCAAGATGAAGATGCTTATATATTTTTTACTTGCAAGAATATAGAGACATAAACTTCATCATCCCTCTAGAAGTTTAGAGACTGAATTATCACAAGTTTTTGCATTTGAAAATAAAATTTTGTATTGAATGTAAGTGCAAAATATCTTTGACGGTTTATTTATATAAATATCTTTCTTAAAGTTAGAATTCAAAATAATTCTTCTCTAAACTTCATAATATCATATAATTTTTAAACCGTTAACTATAAAGAAACTAAAACTATTTACTCTATTTAATTAAATAAACAATAAGAAACAACATTATTACCATGAAATACCTCAGCACATCGTATTTCTGTACATTACAAACAACAGATGAAATATTTACTCTATTCAGTTAATTGATAAACAAAAATAAACAACATTATTACCATGAAATACCCCAGCACATCCTATTTCTGTACATTTCAAACAACATTAAAGAAACAAAAAAAACAATATTATTACCATGAAATACCTCAGCACATCGTATTTCTGTACATTACAAGCAGCAGATGAAATATTTATTCAATATGTGATTAGTAAATATAAATACGTGATATGATGTTCTTAACACAACTATATATACACACATGAAATTATGTCAACATATAAATCTAGAAAAACCAAAACCATAACAAATTTACCGAGAAACCGATGACACAGGTACGATTGTGTTGATAATCAAACCACATTTAAAAAAACCCATGTAATTTCTTTTTTAAATATTTTCAAACAACATATTAGTTCCACCATGCTTCTTTAATAAATTAACATGTTTGCTAAATTTGTCCTTTTTTCTTCAAATATAAGCAGAGGTTAACCAATTTAACTAAACCATCTTTTCCAATAACCGAATTGATTAAACTGCTTTAACCGAAACCAATTGATTATGAGAAACTAGAATGAAATAGTGATTATAGGTTTGAAGCTTCAAACCGTAATTCTTTAGTGCAAATCAATGAGAAGTAGAAAGGGGAAAAAGATATATGGTGAGAATGGAGAACGGACCATCCAAGATGTGCTAATGCATATGGAAGACCAAGAATTCCAGCCCCAACAAGGGCGGTAACATTGTGAAAAGCAGAGTACCACCATTTAGCATTCCTTGAGGAAGTGATGGGAAGCCATTCGTCTATCTGTTTCTCTCTTTCGGTTCTGTTATCAGCCTGTTATACGTATAATAAACTAGGTTAATATCTCATGTGTTTCATAAGGTGTATAAATAAAATATTACATAGTTGTTGATAAAAATTAATGAATTATAAAACGATCTTTGGATATAAGATATGATTGATATTAGATACGAGTGATAGAATAACGATATCATTTTTTAAATTTTTGTTAAATTTTTTTTTTTCAAAAACAGTTAGTTTTTAAACAAATTGCTTCAAAACAAAACTTTTTTAAAAAAGTATCACTTTTTTTTATTTCTTTATTTTAACTCTTAAATTTAATTATTTTTGTTTCATAAGAATTTTATTTTTTAAAACCTACAGGTTTTAAAATATATTGTGTTTTTTAAAAGTTTGAAATTACTTTTGAAAATTTTCTTATTTTATAAAAAAATTATTTCTTTGCAAATTTCATTTGTAGAAATATCTCTCTTTTTAATTTAAAAAAATATTTTTAATATGAAAAGAATTAAATAATAATATTACTTGTAGTTAATATGATATTTATTAGGAGAGATAAGCGAACAAATACAAATTAGAAGCAAAAATTAGGACAAGTTGTTTACAAAAACCGTTTTTATTAGTATAGACAGATAGATTAATAATTAATATTATAAATTCACAATAAGTAATGGAATTAGAAATCTAAAATATAGAAAGTGTTCTCTATAGAGCTAAAATGATTCTATGTTGTTGTATCCGTTAATGATGTTGAAGTAATCTTTAACGGACGTTTGATGACAAATCATACATTCAAAAAGTTTAACATCATATAATGTAAGTCGTGTTCTATTAAAGGATTTGCATAACATGTGAAAGCCTTTATAGCATAAAGAATTGACTTCTTTAATGGTTGGTAAATATCTTTTTTTTGAATGTCGGTCGATAAATATCTATAGATGAATCTAAAGAGGTGAAACCATCTCGTAACTAAATGCTCGTGCACTTTTATTACTATGTCTAACATAATATTTTGTTATAATCTAATAGAAGGATTTATATGTCACTGTATTAGATTATTAGATTATGTGTAGTTAAAATGTTACTTAAATATCATGTAGATTAAAATCTTTTTATTAAAGCCTTTTTAAATTTAATGTAGTGGTTAATTAATGTTTGGAGCTCTATTGATCTAATAACTTAGGAAAAATCGTGTTTGGTATCCATTAAGAGCTTGAAAACCTATGGATTTGAAGCACTTTTTAATTAGTTTGTAATGGTGTTTGAAACCATACTTATATTCATGTCATTATGTTTGGAGCTTCCCAAAATATCCACTACGTATAATCTTAGGGTACAAACACATTACACGCGTGGTATAAATCCAACATATATTATATACCTGGTAAAAAAACTTTTAAAAACTATTTATAAAAAGGATCATAGAAATCATAATTATTTAATAAGAGAGTTACGTAAATCCAAAAAAAATAAAAACAAAGAGTTAGAGTGATTTGTATAATTCATAGGAAAGAGACGAGAATTTGAGAAGACATAAAAATGACACGTATCTTTTAAATTTTTTTTTTTTAAAATACTAGAGATAAACTTATTATGAATAGTTTAGCAAACCATGATATGTAATCCTAATTTAATGTAATTGTTCTATTAAAATTTTTTAATCCATGAATAATAACATGGCTAACACCGTTACACATAAGTTTCAAAATCTACTTTTAAATCAAACCATTGGGAACTGAACTCTGATCAGTTTAATGAAAACAAATAGCATTTGTCCTCTAATTATTATTTAAATAAATATAAATTTATCAGACTCCACAATTGACCCATGACACCCTCACTTCAAATGTCAAAGAAGGCAACCAAGCCATAAGTCAGATTCAAATTAATATATTTTCCTCACAACCACACAACTTATTTCAAACCTTAAGTCTTCACATTATCTTATCATGGCCAATCAAGGTATTTTTCCAATATTACACAATTATACCCAAATGACGTTTTTATCTTTTACTATAAAGCCATGCAGATTGAATTTGTACCTCTTTGGTCCTCATACTTACAGATTATATTCACTTTACCCCCTCTTATCTTCTAATTAAAACTAACCTCCTAAACTTCTGGAGACAATCCGGATCTCACAGCTGAACTCATGGCTCATGAACATGTAGACATAAACACAAATCTCGAGCAACAAATAATTGTTAAATTATGTCTTCTCAATCACACTGATCATTCAATCAATCGAATATAAAGATTTATATATCATTGTATTAGGGTACAAACCCATTACACACGTGGCATAAATCCAATATTATATACCTAGTGATAACTAGTAATAAATATTTACGTTTTACACGTTTATGATACAAACTAACTTTTTACTATATAAAAAAAAGTATATTAATGATCATAGAAATTATAATTATTTAACAGAAGAGAGACATAAAAAAATATAAAAATTAAAATTAAAAGTTAGAGTGATATCAACAACTAATAAGAGAGAGGCAAGAATAAAACTGAGAATACATAAAAGATTGATGCATATCTCTTAAAAAATTATTTTTTAAGATGATAGTAAACTTATATGAATAGTTTAGCAAACCATGATAATTAGCAAGTTCAGGGAAATACACATATAATTAATCATTGATCATCCTAAATTAATGCAATTTTTCTATTAAATATATTTTGATTCCATCAATAATAACATGCCTAACACATACTCTGAAAAGTCTACTTTTAAAATCAAACTATTGTTTATTTTATGGGAGACAAACTCTAATCAATTTGATGAAAATAAACAACATTTGTCCTCTGATCATTGTTAAATACAAATTTGTCAGACTCGATATTTGACTCATAACACCCTCGTTTCAAAATGTCAAAGAAGACGACCAAACCAGAAGTGAGATTCAAATTACGATATTTTCCACACAACCACGCAACTTAACCTCAAGTCTTCACATCATCTTATCATGGCCAATAAAGGTATTTTATCAATATTACACAATTATACCCAAATGACGTTTTTCTCTTTTATTATAAAGCCATGCAGATTGAATCTGTACATCTTTGGTCCTCATACTTACAGATTGTATTCACTTTACCCCCCTCTTCAAAATATCATCTTTTAATTAAAATTCAAAACAAACCTCCTAAACTTTTGGAGACGATTCGGATCTCACAACTGAACTCATGGCTCATGAACACAGACACATAAACACAGATCTCGAACAACGAGCAATCGTTCGATCGCCTTTTGTCAATCACACAGATCAATCAATCGAAATTCAAAAGCGAAAACTTAACACAAATTCACAAACGTTTAAACAATCAACCAAACGTATGTAAATGAAACCGATCGTGTTATGGAACGAAAACGGGGATCGAGAGACGAACCTTATTGCTGTTGCTGTTGTTATCGGCGTAATGTTGATCGGTTGGAGCTCGTGTGCCCATGGTTATGGCTGCAAGTAGGTATTGAGAGAGAGAGAGAGAGAGAGATGTACGGATCGAGTGGTGAGAGTGTTTGTGGTTAATGTGAAGAGGGGTGATGGGGTATTTATAAACAATTAAAGTGGATGGTGGTTAACAGGAAAACCGTTGAGATTAGATTCACAGAGATGGTGTGAGGGTGGAATTAAGAGAGGTGTGATTTGGGTTGACTCGTAGGTTTTATTATCAAACATTGAATTGGTAAAAAAGGATGATAATAATAAATAGAAAAAAAGTTAATAATAGTGTTACTTTTTTACCTTTTTATGGTATTATATTTAACAGTTTTGTTAGCTTAGGTTACATACTTGTTTTTTTGGATTAGTGTAGCAATGAGATGAAACATTTAGTAGTAAAATTTATTTTACTTGGGCATGGTTTATATTATTTGAAACGTGGATTTAGGTTCATACATATTATTATTGACTTAATTTAAGAAAATTATATATAGATTTTGGGTATCCTGTTAGCAACTTGTTGAATTGAATCGGTAAAATGGGATAATAATTATTAGAAAAAGAGTTAATAATATTACCTTTACCTCTTTTTATGATAATATGAAACCACTTTTATTAGCTTTGATTGCACAAAGGTTTTTTTTATGTTAATTAGAATTAGAATAGCAATGAGATGAAATTTTTTATTCATGATTGGGTCTAAACATACATTATTGATAAAAAAAATTAAAATATGCAAACATAAATAGTTATAGTTGCAAGTAACAACTTGTGTATAGGTGAATATTGTAATCATTATTTAAACTCTATCAGGATTTATCTCTTACGAGGTATAAAAAATGGTATTAAAAGTTTCTAGAAATAGATGTATGCATTATGGCATTTCTAGAGAAATGTATTTCATATTTCATAGTAGAAAATAAACAAACATCGTCAATGAAATTTTTTAGATATGCAGATATTAAGAGTTATATAGTTAACAATTTATGTGTTGCTAATTCATGTAATCATTATTTCAAACACTATCAGGGTTTGCTAGCATCACATGAAACATGAGAGACTGGGGTTCTATAATGCTCAAACCATAACTTTTTTTATAACATGACGGTCATGTGTCTTCGACCCGTCTAAGAGATAGAGTGTCGAATTCTACGAAACACGGCTATATGTGGTTAGTGTAACTCAATAGTTGTTATAGAAAAAAATCACACATTGTTGTTTCTAGTTTGATTGTTAATATTGTCGATTGTAAACTAAGTAAGCGTTTATTAAAAGTTGTTACTAAAGTTCCTTAGAAATATATGTATGTATTATATGTCACCAAAAGTGGTGACTATATCAACCAAATAGGCGATTAACATGCTAATTTACAAAATAATTAAAGAATACGCCAATTTTAGTCATACACGTGCGTAAATGGAAAATACGAATGCAGACCAGAAGTTTTAAAATAACACTTTTGGTCCAAAATAATTCACATGCACCAATTTAGTCCCGACATCTGCACCGTCATGTTTGTTTTGTCAAGTGTTATTACGTACACGATACATGGTGGAATTCTAGTGAACCCCCTTCTCTTATCATCTTTCTTTCATTTTTTTTCTTAATAACATCATTCACATTACGATACTAATTTATTTATAAGAAAAAAAACGATTAACGATATTCTATATATGATAGGGGAGATAGTTAATGAGGGGAATGGCTTGTTGTGCATTCGTTTGTGTTTGGTTATTTGTGTATCCGGAATCGTAATGAAAAAATATATGTTTTAATAAAATTTTCTTATTTTAAGTTTCGGTAATTGTAATAAATGAATATGTTTCACACCAACATCTATTTTAAGGATCATGTTTTGAAAACATTGTCTTAGTTTTTAACAACACATTTAAGAACTACAAATCTAGAAATGTTTTTATTTACTTATTTATGTGACTCTTTTATACAACGACTTGATTAAGATGTTATTTGGATCAAAGAACATGAGATAATTGTTTAACGGAGCCACATAAATATATGCTTTGTTTTATAAAGTTTTAAAATTTATATATTAATAATTTAAGACCGGTTTGGATCAAAGAACATGAGATAGTTGTTTAACGGAGCCACATAACTATATGCTTTGGTTTATAAAGATTTTAAATTTATATTTTAATAAGTTCAGGTTTGTATTTTTAAAGTAGGGTATGTTATCTACTTGTATGAATTAGAATATTAAATTTTCTTTATATATATAATAGCAATGAGCTTCGAATTCGTATAAATAAAATGTTAAATAGAATGAAAATCTTAATTTTAATTTTAACTATTTTGGTTTATAATAATTATACTTTAACAATTTTAAAATATTTCCTAATAAAAGGTTTGATGTTTTAAAAAAGTTTAATTTTATAAATAATGTTTCCTTAAAAATAATATAATAAATTAATCTCTTTCTTAATTTATTTATAATACTGTTTTAGAACTAAAATAATCAAATAAAGTAATTAATATAAGTATTTGATAAGAGAGAAAATAAAAAAAATTTGGTGAAAATTAATATGTTGTTGTCATGTGTCTCTCCTAGTTATCATCTATAATATCAAGTAAGATAAGATTTTCTTATCAAATGTTATTTTTTTAACCTATATTTTTATCACTTGTCAAAATTCTAAACATTCACATATTTATTTTCTCTCCAAAAGGGTATTATAATAATTGTAATACTAATATCAATTTCTCTCTTATTAAGAATGAATTTTATTAATTGCTATATTTCTCTATCTTTTTTTGAATGATCAACGAATAATTATTAAGCCCAGCCACTCGGGTAACTCATTGGCGAAAGGTCACCCACGCCCGCGAACACAGACAGCGTTGGTGACCCGACTCGCCCACCATTCCAAGGGAAACCCAACACCCAAAGGCTCACTGTGATAAAACTCTTAGCCCACTTGAAGCATATTGCACCTAGTGAGACTCCAACCCTTATATAGATCTTTTTAAAATAAAATTATATTTTTTGAAATTTTTTTATTAAACAATCAGACAAATTACAAACCCAAGTTTTTTAAAAACAATATTTTTATAAAAATATTTTTTATAAAAAATCTTAAAACGAAAGTTTAAAATTAAAACTATTTAGATAAAAGAGTTAAAAATAGTATAATTATTTTATTTCTTAAACTATTACATATATATAATTTTAATTATATTTTATATTAAAATATCATAATCTAACAATTCGTGTTTATTACTAATTATAATCCATTTAATTAATGAGATTTTAGACTATCTATCTATCTATAAAAAAACAAAAATAAACGTGAAATAATTGTAAGCTTTATTGTACTATTTTTCTCATTTCTCTATATTATTATTAATAATATTGAATAATAATAACATTACTCATACTATTTTCAAATAAAAAATATATAATTTAATAAATAAAAAACCTATTTTTATTAAAAACAAGCTTTTTAAAAAATAACTTTCTTAAAATACATACTACTACGAACTTTTTGTTTAAAAACAATTTTTCTTAAAATAAAATAATCATAATTTTTTAAAAACAAAAGTTAAAAATAATTACATTGTTATTAATTTACTTAAAGTAGATATTATACGTAATTATAATCATATTTTATCTTCATACATAATTTTGTAATGTATAAATTTTTATTATTAATCTTTTAATATTTTATTTATTAGATTCATGTAATACAATGGAAGTAACCTAGTTTTATTATAGTAGAAAGATTAAAGGGGACACGTGATAATACAACATTTCTCATCATCAAAAATTTTCTCACTCTCTTATATTTAATATTTACTATAACAACTAATAATATTATTTAATTTATTTATAAACTAAAAACAATTTTTAATAAATTAAGAAATAGCTCATTTTTATTAATGTTATTTATAAAAAATATTTTTTAAAAAACTGGAAATTATTTAAAACATAATTTTTTTAAAATACGAAATTTTTTTAGTATTTGGTGTATTTAAAAAGTAACATATTTATAAAACTAAATTAATTAAAATAGACAGTTATAATAGCTAAACTTTTTTAAAACGATTTGTTTTACAGTAAAATATTTTTAAAAGTTAGATATAATTGTTTTATTACTTATAGTTTTTAATTTTAGGTAATTTTAATTATATTCTATCATAAAATTTCATTTTATAATCAAACAAATACAAGTTACTAAATCTAGTATTATTGTTTTATAATTAGAAAAAAATTAATACACAAGTTACTAAATCTAATATATTATGATATACATCTATATTTACACTTAAATCTTAGATTAATGCCTTGTTTATTACTCATCCGACTTCTACGAAACCATGTGAGGCCATAATTTTAGTTATCGGTCAAGCTTTTTTAAAGTGACTTTCAGTGCATATTCCCAAACAACTAATTAAATAAACCACACATAATATGTTAACAAACCGATCATTGTCCGAGTGTGTTGGTCGTTCAACATCATATTCGCCTTAAATTGCAATTGTTGTTTTTCTGAAACAGCAAGAGTTAATGTTTAGTGACAACATGAAAGATGTTAATGTATGACTGTTTTTATAACAATCAAAACAATATTGATTTGTAGATAACTACCAGTCATGTTTTATCATTAAATATACATGCTATAAAAAGTTAAAAACATGAACGGAGGAAATTATTATACGCAATCGAAAAACATAAAATTCGAACCTAGAATATTCGAATCAGTCTTTTTTTCCAAACGGTATTCTTAATATGATTTTCAAATTAAATTCAAACATATAAATTTGGAACTGAACGACCTGGATTTTTTTTAAAATTCGAATCATATAATTATTCTTTTATTAAATTTGGAATTGAAAATCGATTTCAAGAAGCTTGAATCCCTCTATTTGGATACACTGGTTAAAATGAGACCCAACAAGCAACATAGATCTAACTATATAAGGAATTTGGTTAAGCTCGATATAGTTAGTATATATAAAAAGACCTTGGTCGTCTACAATACAGATGCTAACGTACATGATACATGTACGAATTTATAGAGCTACATACAACAAAAGTATGGACTTTTGACCTCAAAATGATGAGCTAGTATGTTATAACTAGTTGATTATATTAAACTTTTATAGAGTAGTTTGTTAGTTGGTAGCTACGTTAAGATGGTTGTCAGATGATGAGGATTTAGCTAAAACATTCCTTAGAGTGAGTATCATCCGACAAACTTTACTTATATGATAACCGCGATTGGTGTTAGTATGCATCATTGCCTCGTGTATAGAGTTTTTGCAAAGACCCCAATCTAAATAGAAATATAGAAGGTAGAAGTAAAATTAAACGTAATGTTTTTACTACTTAAAAGATTACATAATTAACAAATACAAAATGAATATAAGTTTTAGCCATGAAGTAATGCTCTATCCAATAGGATAGGTGTTAGTTTTCCATCATTTCACCCTAAAGTTAGCTTTTATTATTGAAGTGAAATTTTACTTGTTGAAGTGAAATTTTACTGTATTTGTTTGTTTATTAAATAAGATATATGATAAATCGTAAAATAAAAAAAAGCTCATTGTAAAGGATGGTAGTGAGTGAACACTTAAAGTCAAGGGTAGTCACACTCTATTGGTCTCACTATCAAAATTCTAAACTTTTTTAATAGCATATGTGTGATCCTGCTTCGAATAATACATGTTATTTTAATCGGACTTGTCTATCCGTATCCCGGTCGGGAATCGCACCCCAAGTACTCAGTAGAAAACTCATTACTAATAAAACCTTCTGGGTCAACTCTGAATATTTAGTTCGAAGTGAGACTTGAACATATGATCTGTGACAACCAGTATATTTCAGGTTAACATCGTTAACGTTTACGTTTATATTCTTTAAACGTATTCTTTAAACTTCCTTTATATATATACCGAACGGCGATCGAGGCAAACCCGCATCTCGTTCGGTATAGTCCCTTTCTTGTTATTTCTCGTTCGGAGTATTACGGTTTCGATTACGGTTCCACTCGTCGGTTCGTAGGGTCCAATACGGGCTGCGTTTTCTGCTGTGTATGCATTCTTGTTACATATACACATGTCCTGCGATGTATGTATAT
>BJCM01064094.1:0-12683 GCA_018326385.1 Flaveria bidentis
CCCCCACCGCAGCCCCCATCACCACCACCATTGCAACCCCTCATCACCATCACCGCAACCCCCCATCACCACCATCACAACCCCTATCATCACCACCACCGCAGCCCCATCACCACCACCGCAACCCCATCACCACCACCATAGTCCCTATCACCACCTCCACAACCCCATCACCACTATTTCAGCCCCCCATCACCACAACCGCAACCACCCATCACCACAAACGCAACCACCCATCACCACAAACGCAACCACCCATCACCACAACCGCAACCACCCATCCCCCACCATTGCAGCCCCCAAAACCACCACCGTAGCCACTCATTGCCACCTTTGTAGCCCCTATCACAACCACCCATCACCACAACCAAAACCCCTATCTCCACCACCATAGTCGATAATCACTACTAAATCTGTGATTTTTGCCAAAACACCTTTGGCCGCCACCGTGTTTCACCCTACCACCACTAGATCTACTTCTCTAGAACAATAATTTCACATCTTGGTGGTTGTGGTCTACCAATCACACACATACACAAAGAAAAGACGAGAAGAAAAGAGACAGGGGTGGTTGTGGTTCTACTGGTCGTTGAGGTGCGGTGGTGGTGCGGCGACAGCGGCGGTGCGATGACGGTGGTGGTGCGGCAACCACGGTGGTTGCGGTGGTAGTGGTGGTGGACATAAAGAAGGAGAAGAGAGAGAGACATAGAGAAAAGATGAAAGGGGTGGGGTGTGGATGATGGGTATTAAATAAGGGTGTTTTTGTTATTTCATTAAACTTAACTGAAAAATCTAACGTCGTTAGTGTGTTGGACTCAAATGAAAATACTCTTTTATAAAAGAATTAACGGAAAAACTAACGGTGTTAGGCTTTTGAATACAAATGGATATAAAAATGAAACATTAGGGGCCGGATGAAAATTTTGAAACCGCAGG
Organism: Flaveria bidentis; assembly: GCA_018326385.1. NCBI lineage: Eukaryota > Viridiplantae > Streptophyta > Magnoliopsida > Asterales > Asteraceae > Flaveria > Flaveria bidentis. Next base: position 937 of record BJCM01064094.1, read on the forward strand.
GATGCAAGTGGTTAAAATGAACAAACGTTAGGGATACAAATGGTAATTTACTCTTTATGATATTTAACAGATTTCTATTTAGATAAAATCTCTATTTGTATTATTTTGTTGACTTATATATGATTATAAATTTGGTTTTGGCATACTAAAATAAAATTTGGATACAATTATTTGCATTTAACGAAGATTTGTCTTTTAGACAATTCATTTTTATAAATAACATTTAACTAATAACTGTAGAAAAAATAGTTTCCAGGGCTTGGTTTTTGTTAAGTACTCAAATGAGCTGATGAATTTTGTTTGACGAGATTATTTGACCATGACAACGTTTGTAATTTATTTATGTTTATTATTCTGTTTATGGATATTATAAGTTATTATTAAGAGACTCGCTCGTTTGGTTTACAAGAATAATTCAAAATAGTAATTTAGAATGTAGGTTTTATTTTATTATTATTTGAATTAAACAAGCACTTATCTTTACATTAGGAGATTTATTATTAAGAAAATGTTTAAGAAAAAGTAAACAAAAAGTTCCGCCTTTGATTGTATCTACAGCAGAAAAACTTAGATTTGGTGGTGATACTGCGGTTAATAGTAGATTAAATACATAAGATTGAGAAGTCTCAAAGGGATAGCTCGAGTGTTAAGTTGTCTTCTTTCTATATTAAATGTTAAATGTTTAAATTCTGTAAGTGATTGTTAATGAAGTAGATTAGAAGTTGTTAAAAAAATTACACTGATTGAGAAAAGACTCGTTCGTTTGGTTTACAAGAATAATTCAAAATAGTAATTTAGAATGTAGATTTTATTTTATAATTATTTGAATTAAACAAACACTTATCTTTACAATAGGAGAATTATCATTAAAAATATATTTAAGAAAAGGTAAACAATAAGTTCAGCCTTTGATTGTATCTACAGCACGATAACTTAGATTTGGTGGTGATATTACGGTTAATAGTAGTTAAATACATAAGATTGAGAACTCTCAAAGGGATAGCTCGAATGTTAAGTTGTCATCTCTCTATACTAGATGTTAAATGTTTAAATTCTGTAAGTAATTATTAATGAAGTAGATTAGAAGACGTTAAAAATCTTATACCAATTGAAAAAAGAATAATAGCATTTTAGAAGGCTTATATATAATCAGTTTAAAGTAAAAAAACTACGACAACTACGTAAATATTTGTATCCAATGCATGAAAGATAGCCAAAAAAGAGTGAGAGAGGTAGAGAAATAAATATTATATAAATGTTTTATCTATCTCATCTAAAGTATTATTATATACAAAAAGTTTGTTATAATTCTTGAAATTTTCTTGTTACAGGTGATTTAATTCAAAGTATTATGCATACACACTATTTTCTTAACATGGAAAATCTCACATATTCTAGTATTAAGGTTGGTCAAATACCATCAATGAATAAAAGTAAAATAAGCAACTAAAAAGATGAGTTGTTTTCTATTGTTTGCAAATTTCAATCCAAACCTAATTGTTGTTCATACTTCACTAGGTGAATGTGTTTTCTTATCTTTTCTAGATAATTTGGTACGATTGCATCTAAGGTCACATTTTGTTAATGAAAATGATAGGTGCATTCATGCATATGTATTTTATCTGGCAACCATAAGTATAGGAATGCTTGTAATATTTCTAATATCTTCTTATAAAAATTCCATAAAAATTAATTTGTTCATAATCATATTTAATTATCAATTTCATATAAAATATATGTATCTATGATCATAATAATTATTCGGTTTCATGTAAGTGTACCAAAATGTAATTACTAAATTATAGAAAATGATTTATCATCTATATCAATTTGTAAAGTTTATATCAATATTTGTTGATGTGTTGTTAAAAGCACTTGCAACAAACCGGACTAGTAGACTTGAAGATGTTGGATAAGAAGGACCTAATTCAGATTGATCCTCCATTAGAGAAAATCCGATCCAAGTGAGACCAAGAGGTAACGTGGCAAAATACACAATAGGTGAGGAATTCTCACCAATTGAGAAAAGACGTCAATCTTAATTAGTTACCTCGAGAATAAAGATATTTTCCTTGTCACACTATAAATACACATCAAATCACCTTTAGAATTCATACACAAAGAGAGGGTGAGCTTTACATATACAATCTTCTCATTTAGTGAGATGTTGTTCTTTCAATTGATTGTAGTAAGTGATCCATATATAATTTCTCCCAATTGAGTTTTGAGTACTCTTAATAACTAATAAAGGTGGGCTTGTAGGAAATTTTTTCAATTATCATATATTTGGTATAGATCTCTTAAATTATAAAGATGGAAGATGTCACTTTGATAAACCGAAAAAGGTTCATAACAAAGTAGTAGAAACACTAAAACTATTTTAATTGTTATGTTGTTAATTAAATATGATAATATGTATGTTATCAAGTGTATGATGACCAAGAAAGACAAAGTTAATACAAAGTGATCACTTTACACAAATACGAAGCAATATGCTAATGATTACTTTAAAAAGCAAACTACTTCAAAATTATTCCACTCCTATCATAAGATTTTTAGCAAAAGAATAGATGGGACACTAGAATATCAACCGAAATGTGTTGTCTCACAAAATTGGTTACATAGACTTACATATATAGTGATACACATTCAAATCATTATTTGTCTATATAAACATCGCTGTCAATTTTATACTTAAATATTTATAAAGAAGTTTCTTTAAATTTTGTAAGAGAAAATAGTCCTAAAAACAAACGTGCTTTATAATTTTCCATATTTATTTCGTCAATATGTTAGTTTCTCGCTCCCCTCTCTTTTTCCAACGACTCTTAGATAATCCTACTTCAATTCAATCTACTTCACGCATCAAATGATAATAGAATCCAACACCTCATGGATGAGATACATATATACTTGCTACTATACTACTCATGATATTTGCTCTCGATCCCGTGTTAACAAGCATACAGTGAAGCAACATGTTAATAGACAAGTGAAAAAACAAGCATTGTTTCTAAAAGGACTGATCTTGTTTCCTTTATATTAACCTTTTAAGTACGACCAAAACCTTTTGAGTTTACACAACAACAAATGAAATAATACTTTTGAGTTTATTAGTAAAGAATGCTGATTAGGATACTCTTATTTCGTTTCATAAGGCAAAATAAAAATAAATTTAAACACAAAGCAATAAATATAAGTTAGGGGTGAAGTTCATCAAACAATGAAAAAAACTCAAATTTTAATAGATAAGTGGAAACTGATTAACAGAGCAGTCATATTTTTGGTTGACATGTTTAATAAACAATCGTCTTGTTTGTCCTAAAATTAATGGGGTCAACTTGTAACCGTTTAAAGTTATACTTACAAAATAACATGTTTGTTATATTCAATCTGATACCTTTTCAACATGTTCACAACTCATTTACAACTTACAAGCTTACAACTAGGGTTGTTAATTCTTGATTGTTTATGCACGATTAAATTTGTTGAATAAAAAGTATATTATTATTTACTTTTTTAAAATTAATCAATACTAGGAGTCTAGACTCCATCATTTTTTCTTCTTGGCATGTAAATCAAATCACTTTCATGTTTGATACTTGTGCTCATCATGTCATTTCTAATCAACTAAACACGTTAAAACCCATTTCGTCAGCCCTATTTACAACTTGTCAAATTGTTTTAGCATGTTATCTCACCTACCTTATAAAGATAAACAACTTCAATACATCACGTTGAGGTTACATAGTTCTAAGTGTGTTTGATTTATAGTTTATGTCTAACACAAATAAATACGAGTCATGTATTAGTTTGAACCTGCCAATTCAAAATCGTTAAACTACACAAATGTCACCACAAGTAATAACACATATATAGATATGATAGATATATACATACATACATAAATGTATAGATAAATCACAATCATTTCAATCCTCATACTTATGCATTATGTATTTCACATGAACAACAACAATATGTATGGTAAACATTGGAACCAAGTTTATCACTAACAGTAATGTGTTAAGAGCCTAGGCATGATGGCCATGGCATGCCATTAATAGGAAAACCCAACTATGATGATGATTTGCCACAACAATATAGAGTCTTCCTCAAAAATTGCAAGAGAATTTTGAATCATGAGCGGGTAGAAAAAAATGCCCTAATAATATAAAGTTAATAATTAGAGGCAAGTAAAAAAAATACGAAACCCTAGTTGGATATTGGTTGCCCTAACCTTCTATATTTTGATTGTTATTTTACCGCCTCCACCTCAAATTGCAAGTTAGTTTTATTTAGGTTTTAAATGGCTTAAAGTTTTCATAACATGTAAATGTTAGCATGCTAAAATAATTAAAACATTAATTGGTTTGTTAATAAATTAATAGGTTTAAGTGTCTAACAAATTATATAGTTTTATTAATATACATCTATAACCTATAATAAAAGAGTAACAATGGATGCACATGACCTTTTTCTAGTCCATCACCTAAGCATCATGTCTTTATTGTTACATGTCGTTACATTCTTTAATCTTGAGTTACAATGAATCTGAAAACTATTAACTCATATCAATTATAATGAGTATTTTATCTATGACCACTTATTATTTTAAATTATTTGATGTCTACAGTTACATCACCGTATCTAGCATTACACCATTAAGATGTCTTGTATCTAGCATTACACAATTAAGATGTCTGCAGTTACATTACTGTAACTAAAAAATTATGTGTAAAACATCAAGTAAATTATGAAAAACCCAATATTAACCAATATTACATGAATGTAAACCAACATAAACTAGTGTAAATCAATCACCTAAAACTATTTTACAACATCTAAACTACATCTTTCATTAGTATAACGAAACTACATCACAATTAGTAAGCTAAGAACATATGCACTTACAACATAACAATTAGTAAACAAGTATGTTTAAAACATCAAGTTACACTATGAAAAACCCAATATTATACCAATATTACACCAATGTAAACCAATGTAAATTGATGTAACCAATATTAAACAATATGAATCAATCTATAAAACAAATATAAACTGATGCAACTTACTAATATGTTAATATAAATAAGTGTAACACCACTGTAAGAAGGTATAACATAAATATAAAAATGTGCAACATAAAATGTTAAAAATATGCATCAATGAAATCAGATCTGAAAATAAAAAAAATAAAAAACCTAGATACATGAAACAAATTAATGTACCCAGATCTTGATGTACCAAGATCTTGATGCAAATTTTGCACATTCTTCTCTAACTCGTTCCCCTCCTTCATACAACCTGAGATGGTTGATAAATCTAAGTCTGAAACATAGTCCGAACCCCAGTTCTGAACCTAGATCTAAATGTTAGAGTGGTGGTTGTAGTAGTGTGGTGGTGATAGTAGTGCGATGCTGGTGCGGTGATGATTGTAGTGCGGTGGCGATTGTAGTACGGTGGCGGTGGTAGTGTAGTTGTGGTGGTGGGATTTGCGGTGGAGAAAGAGAACCAAGATGAGAGGTGATACCTTCATTTGGCTTCTAACAGACCTTCATTTGGCTTCTAACAGACCTTCAATTAGCTTCTATTCGGCCTCTCATAAGCTTCCATCGTGCTGAGGTGGTGGAGTGACGATGGAATAGAGATTAGGGATCAAATGGAGATTTAGGTTTAAAGAATAAAGAAAAATATAATATAGTATAAAGAAAAGAAAAGGAGAAAGAAAGAAAAATAAGAAGAAAAGGAGATGGTAGGTGTGTGTGTGACACTCAATAGGTGTACAAAACCAAAATTACAATTTTACCCTTGATATAATGACAATCATTCAAATGAAATATTCCATCTTTGATATCAAATGAAAGGATATGATTTAGTTAAAGGGTTCTTATAATTTCTTATAATTTATTATGTATATATATACACATAATATAAATCTTTTTGGACCCTATAAAGATCAACCCCTGCCAACCCCCTCCCCTCACCTTCCCCACCACAATATAGTTCGATAACAGGAGGTGAGAAACTAAACCTCAACTATGATGTTTGAGATGATACACTATACTAGCATATATGGTAGGGAGTCGTGAAGTTAAAGTAACAATATATTCATGAAGACGATATGATAATGAGATGGAATTCATGCCATCAACCGTGTTCATAGTAGATGGTATTGATAAACCAAGTAATTTATAATGGATAAAAAATCAAAAACTGATGTAAAGATCTATAAAAGTAGATAAACTAAATAATAGATCAACTGAAACTCCATACTCCAGTAACTCATTGGACGAGTTCTTTTCTAACAAGGGAGAATGATGAGGGATTAATATATCGATTTGTTGACTCATAGTTAACATGCACGTTACTATGATCAAATTACATGTCTTTACTAAAATATATCATTTTAAATAAATAACACAAACTTTTTTGTGATATTGGATATAACTTTTTATATATGATAATAAGCTTTGTTTCATTTAGGTTTATCTAAACATTTACTAGAATGTACATAACTTTTTGGCTTTCGTCTTGGGTGTTGCTTGACATCTACAATCTCGTTCCGCCATGAGGTGACTCCAAACCTCCCCCTCCCCGCACACACCAAAACTTGACACAAATTCAAAGTGCTAAACTTTTGCAACGAGCTTTTAAAAAGATAGTGATTTTTTGCCGGTGTAGGCGGGCATGCTTTCAACTCTTTAACACCTTTGGATTTGAGCATTTGACCTCAATTTGTTCTATCACATGTGAAGGTAACGCATATTATTCAAATCATGCATTCTTGTCACACTATTTTTATTTTGTATTCTTCTTCTTTAATTAAACAATTTTTGTTTTGATCAAAACTATAATAAACTCTCTCTCATTCGGGTTTATCTATACAAAAGTTCGGACATGAGTTGACTTCCAAAGGTGGCCCACATTTATACATATCACCGTCGGAGAAGACAGTTTTTCTAAAAATTGGAAGAAAATTATATAATATAAAAACAATTTAATATATGTAATACTAATATGTGAACTTTAGGTAGTCCAATATTTAATACTAATCTAATTATATAATTAACAATATGTAATATGTTAATATAGTAGAGTACGTGGGTTGCCATTTTCCATTCAATTTATAAAGCTTTGACAAAGTCGCCAATGTGAAGTCGGCAATTTCCTCGATAGTCAATACCCAATAGTGCATCTATGGTTACCATCACATGGACCTGGTTTTTGGATTCAGTGGCTGTTTGGCAACCTCTTAATCAGTATTTTAATGGTTCAGATGTCTTAATAATTCAACACTTAATGGTTCAGACTGTTTGTTTCGCGAACACATGTCTTAATGGTTAAGACATTTACCTCTGAATGGTTAATCATTATACTAGTGTTGAATGGTTAAGAGGTCTAATGTTGAATGATTAAGACATATTATCTGAATTTGCTAGACATTTGCCTCTAATTAGTTAAACGATATACTATCTTTTAATGGTTCAGACCTCTTAATGGTTCAACACTTAATGATTCAGACCTCTTATTAGTTCAACTCTTAATAATTCAAAAGTTGTCAAACAACCCCTTCCTCTTTTTGCTTTTTATTTAGCGTAAGAGGTTTGTATTGTTAAAAGAATAGAGATCTGTGTGTCTTACCGCACATGATATAGTATAGTATAAGCCTTTAATAATATGATATAGACGCTTAAAACATAAATAGTAACAATATGTCCGAGCTCGTGTTAAGGTCACTAGAGTTCAAATCAAGGGAATACAAATTTGTTTCCCGAAAATCCGAAAAGTTGTCTGGCTCGGTATACGAAATGTTCTTAAGTTTCATGCCATTGATTTTGAAAATAAATTGGATACGGATCACAAATAAGTAACTTTAAAACATAACTTGTTATCTTATATATATGTTTGCTCAGTTTTCTATGTTATACTTTGGATGACAACAATATTACTATACTTGTGTTTTCTTGAAAGAACCATATATAGTTATACAAAGACGTGCATCCGACGTTATCGTTTGCAAAGAAATATCCAACATACATTATCTTTTGGGGGAGTTTATTATATAGTTATCAACGGTCGTTTAGTCAAACAAAACTAGAGCTAAATACTTGATGACTTTAAATAAAAGTTAATTGTCTTGTATGATTTGATTTCACCATGCAAAAGGAAAGCTTTAAAAGGAATTAGAACGAGACTATCTACAACTATTAAAACACGTCTTAAGAAATAGAATGTGATTGCTTCCTCTTCATGTGATTTGTCACTGAGCCATTTTAATTTAATTGAATTCATTGATACGAGTTAAAAGTGAAAACATAGACACATGTTCGATCAGTACCATTATGTTTTTGGCACCTAAGAACCTCGGGAGTTCTATGTTACGAAGCCCGCTAGACTGTGAGGGTTCTAGGGCACATCATCAAGGGCAAACATAGTAAGGAGAGGGAAGAGTCAACCTACCCCTTTGAATTTTTTTTATATGTCACATGTCTTAACGATTTTTTGTTTGAACCTGTGTTTTTTATAGGTCAACCCCTAGGAAAAATTTTATGACGTCTAAACCCAAATAATTTTTTTCTAAATCTTTGTTCCACTAACAATTAGATTAAGAGCTCGTTTTTGATATAATTAATAAGCTTAAAGCTAATAGCCAATTAAGTTTGTTTTTATATTAAATCTATTAAGTGTGTTTATTTAATTTAAAAGCCAAATATTATTTTTTCCATTAACTCATTGCCAATTTATCATTCTATAATTATTTCTAAAAGTTCATTTACAAGATACCACCAATTGAAGAGATGCTACTTACGAATTGTCTTTTACAGATTAACAATTTTTGCTGAAGATTAACAAATTGCAATTCTTGTATCGGTGCTTCATGCAGCTACAAATCAAGGCATCATGTTTTTTTAAATGTCTTTATTATGAATTTTTATTGATTATTTTTTATGTTGCATATTCCAATTGAAGTGTTGATTGTGATTTGATGGTCACATATTTATAGTACAAGTGTTGTAATTTAACTATTTAAGTTTTTTTATCTTTTAGTTTTTCAAATTAATGGTATTCCTAAAAAATATTTTGAAACATTTTTATTGAGATCCTTCCAAACATAAACCAATTTAACTCTTAATCTAACACATTATGATTATTAAATCAATTGATCCAAAAAGTTTGATTGAATATTGTATTAAATACTAAATTTAAGAAGGAATGAAACAAAAGAGAAATATAAGAACGCGATAATGAAACAATGAATTGGAAATACGAGAAACAAACGGCCATTTTTAGTTTTAGGTATGGCTATGGATTTTGAAACTTAATCGATATTATAATGTTGATTTGATTACATAGATGTCACATAGTTTAATTTTACATCTAACCTAGAAATAATCTATTCATTATAAAACGTTTGTTCTTTAAATAAACAAACTCTAGTTGTACTAGGCACATACATATGGCATATAATAGACTGTCTATCGTATTAACATTGAAATCAAACACACATAAAATAGCATTCATATGATAATGATTACAACTATTTATATGTTTAAATATTAATATGATTCAATAAAGTTGTATACGTTACCACTTGTTAACTCGATCACGATAGAAATATCTAGTTTTAACGTAGAAATGCAAACATTGGTATGGATGCATGTGTCATAGTTTAATATAAATCCAAAATTCGAATACAATCATCAATCAAAGTAAACATACATAACTAAACAAGTCATAAAGCCGATCATGATCACAAAGTGTTATTTGAACATGGAGGATTGTTAGGTGACAAGCATGATGGTAAGATATCTTTCAACCATTCTACACAAACAAATCGCAAGAATGAGAACATATGTCACCAATACTTATTCAAATCTTAACCCATGGCCCTTGAGAGCAATGCAATCTTGTATGTTTACTTTTCTATATGAGATTTAGGAGTGATAAAGGAGTTTCTACGTGTTTGAGAGCTTTTACGAATCCCTTTAATTGCCCAAAGCCAAATGTTAAAAATCAAGATTCTCGAAAACCCTGGTCGTTTTCTTTTTATAATGACATAAAAAAGACAGTTATTTATTCGGGTCTAACTAGTGCCCATCGAATATTGACTAGTCTCCAAATGCGTGCAAGCTCCTATTTAAGGCTTGTTTGACATTTCAAACATGGTAGATGTGCGTTCAGAATGGACCAACTTGTGAGGTTGTTTTGAAGTTCATTCTCACATGCATTCCCTCGCCAATCTTTATTTTATTCAGCTTAATTTGACCTCTTACATCAGTATGTTACATTCAAATGTAATAAATAATAACTCATTTCATGTTAAAGTTAATTTTTTTAGATCATAACTAAGGCACAACACATATAAGTTAACTCAATCGACTAGCAGTTGTCCTTTTTAATTAGGTTTGAAGTACTAGTGTTCATATATAGTAGTGGACAATTATCTTTTAATGTTTTTAGTAATGGGTTAGTGGTAAATGATGTTGGTTATTTGTAGGAGGAGAAAAAACTCATTTAAAATCAGCTCATTTTTTGGATTGGTTTTTAAAACTCTGTTATAAACTCAACTATAATATTTGTATTAACATATAATTGTTTTTATAATTTTTACCAATGTTTTTAAAACCGGACCGGACAGTGAATCGGACGTTTTACCGGTCTGATGGTCGGACCGGTTCAACCGGTCGGACCGTATATAAGAACCGGATAAAATTATAAGTATTTTTTTATAAATACATGTAAAAATTACAAAAAAAATAAAAAATATATAAAAAAACTGGTTCAACCGGTCCGACCACCGGTTCAACCGGTCCGACCGCCGGTCGACCACTGGTTCAACACTAAAACGGTTTTAAACACCGAACCGGACCGGATCGGAGTCCGGTTCCCGGTCGGACCGGCCGGTCCGGTCCGGTTTTCAAAACGATGATTTTTACTTCCGTAGTTTATCCTGTGGTTTGACCAACATTTTAAACCATCTAAACGTTCATATGAAATTTTGAAGGTAAAAGATTTCAAAATCAAACTGACTAGATCATAATCATTTTCAAATAACACCTTTAAGTTTTTGAATTTAAACTATGCATTTGAAGGTTGCTAAACTTTTTAAATAAAACTATGTTAAACAGAAGACTGTTGTGATATGAAAAAAACTTTCAAACTAGTAAAAAAGAAAGAGCAACTACAATAATAGGAAAATATTAATTATGGAATTTGTATCAAAGTTAATGATTTGAGGAGTTATTTCTATTTATTTGAATAGAAATTTATCTACACCAACGGATTAGTTTTAGATCTATAAAGACATTCATATTTATATGCCTTAACATTATAAAAACCCAACATATTTTTTTATTAAATTTTGCTATATTAAAAGTCACTCAACTTGTAAAAAATAAATGATAAAATCACTAAACTAGTTTGTATATTAAAGCTAGGGGTGTGCACTTCACGGGTCGACCCGGTTAATACCTGCGAACCGACCCGTAAAACTGAGACCGACTCGGTGTATGGGTTAGCGGTTCCGGTCCAAGGTTCGGTTTTCTTTTTGTAAACGGTTATGGGTCGGTTTCGGTCCAAACCCACGAGTATGAGCTCGGTTTCAATCCGGCCTGATTACAATTAGGCAAAAGAAAAGAAGTTGGATTTTGCTTTTTAGATGTTAAATGGGTTATCTTTGAACATTAAAAAATATAAAAAATGTTTTACTAGTATATAATAAAAGTTTTCAGATCAATAAA
>BJCM01064095.1:0-11493 GCA_018326385.1 Flaveria bidentis
AAAATTTTTATTACATTCTACTTTTAAACTAGTTAACCTCTTTCAATATAACCTATGATTTTATAAATAGTATGACATGTCTAAACATCAACATGCTTTGTTTATTAGACGGGTTCGTAGAGTATTTCAGCCTCAGGGAGTCAGGGTAACGAACAGTTTGGGTGTAAATTATTGGGCCCACTAGATCGTGGTTAAGTTAAGAGTCTAGCCCATGGACTTAGTAGTGTTTAAAACTTGGGTCGTATGTGGGTCCAGATTACTTATTGGGCTCTTGGTTTATACAATATAGAGTAGGTGAACCTTTGTATTGAACTATTTAATTATTTATACATTTAACACTCCCCGTCAATCTCATTTGTAATATTATTCTCCAAAGTCATTATTATATTTGAGATATTTCTTCTTCCAATTACTACGAATTCTGTTTTTTTTGATAAACTATTCTTTTGAAGGAAGATAATATCTATTTAAACTGATTCTATAATTTAACATTAGCTTAAACGTATTAGCGGTGAAAATATCAATTCAAATTAACAAGTAGAATTAATTTAAATTTACCTATTAGTTAAATAATTAAAGTGATAGGATACCTATTAATAAGGTAGAACAGAATTTAAAACAAAAGTTGTTAATCATTATCAGCCTCACCAGTTAAATGTAATAATTGGTTGATTTCAAAACGTAACGATGGATCAACCAAACTTATATGTCTATGAAGTATATGATTGTTGGAATCATAAAGGACTAATGCTCATCAAGAACCTAAGTAATCTTGTGCTCATCAAAGAACCTAAGTAAACATGACCGACGAGAGTTACTATCGAAGATAAAGTTAGCGTCGAAGAAAGGGTTCAGGTCGGCAGAAAACTTTTAGAATCTCTTGAATGCTCAAACGAATACTAAAACAAAAACTAATCTTGGTTGTGATGCAATTAAGCCACCACTTGATCGTTCCTTGACACTAATGATATGTGTCAAAATCAAATTCTATCATATGTTATCTTTAAAACTGTAAACGAACTGAATGTTTAACGAACAATTCGTAAATCGTTCGGCGGAAGTTCATTTATATTCTTTCGTTTAGTAAATGAACAAATATGAACAAAAAAAATTTGTACGTTTAGTTAAAAAACGAACATGAATACAAGCCACGTTCGTTCATTTATGTTGTTGAACGTTCGAAGTGTGTTCGTTTATGTTCGTTAATGTCTGTTCGTTAATGTCTATTCGTGAACGTTCGATTATTTGTTCGTTTATCTTTGTTAATGTGTTCTTTTATGTTATTAATTTTTGTGTTAGTTTTTATTATAACAATTATTTTTTATATTTATATTAATTACATTTGTGATAAAAATGCAAAATTTATTCTAAAATAAATATATGATCATTTGTACTCGTTTGTATTCATAAACTTCTTTGTGTTCGTCATGTTCATGAAAATTCATTTGTGTTCGTCATGTTCATGAAAATTTATTTGTGTTCGTTTGTGTTCGATAAGTGTTCGTGAACAATTTATGAACATGTTCATTTTCTTAATGAACGAACACGAACTAAAAATCTTGTTCGGTAAGTGTTTATGAACAGTTAATAAACAAGTTTATTTCTTAATGAAAAAACGCGAACAAAACCCTATTCGTGTTTGGCTAGATGTGTCATTTTCTTTTAGAAACATATCTTTTTGAAGTGACAAGTCAAGGATATGCCATTGCTTATGGAACCTCTAAATGTGATTCTTCATGCTATCCGAGTTTATTCAAACTTTAACCTATATACATGTATCTTCATGAAAATTTGACATCATGATGATATACCCAAAGATATATTGACCGCATATGTGCTTTACATGAGCCTTCAAGAACTACCTCTTGTCAAAACACTAAAAGACCGATTCTGGCGGGATGCACATCGAAATGCAAGGCGATAATTGTGATATTTTCGTGTAAATAAACATAAATACACAAGGTACAAACACAAGAAAATGGGAACTTCTTTACAACGATCACAAAAATAACATATCGTGCAACATCCAAACAGGGCATGATTTGTTTGTTTCCTTTTACACACGATATATACGCGACAAGTGAATTTACAGATCTCATCATCACACATGTTGGAGATGACGATAGTTGACTAACTAGTATTCCTAATCATCTTATTATTTAAGTTCAACAATACCAACAGGAATCGACATCATTGAACTGATTAACATGTCTAGCACCATCATCACCACACATGACCATGTTAATCAAGTATTCTTGTATACAAGAGATTGTTCGGTTCACCAAATGACCTTACACACCTCAGGGTGCTCCCCACAATAGTCTCTGTAAGTAGGTATTTATATAGGTAGGTTTGGCACACGTAGTTCATTACACATTAGGGTATGCCTCTGCTATTAGTGAGATATTACTAAGTATGCATGTTGCGTGTTTATTATCTTTTAATATGAATTGGATATTAGGGCGTATGCGCCTATGGCTCAGTCACACTTCACCCATAAGATATGTCCAATCTGAACTGGAACAACAAACTAATTATCTACAACAGCCTTGATTTCAAAATGACATAGACAAAAGGATAACCAAACAGTAAAAAGATTGATCAAAGTAGTGCTTAAAAGATTTATAAGTGAAACCAAAATCAGAAGCAAAGTAACTGTTTTAGAATCCAATTAGGTGTTGTATCTGCCTATAAGTAGTGCTGAAAATGTTTACAACCTGGAAATGAAAAGAAGAAAAAGACGGAAAAAAAATCTCCAGGAAATTACAACATAGTCAAAAACCTTAAATCTACACAAACTGGCAAATCTAACCTGTGTGCACCTACAAACTTTGTCAAAAAAGAAAAAAAACTAAAAGTTGGTGAAAGATGAAACTCATTGGAGTGTTCGGATTGCTTATTAGAACTGTTCATCTGCTTATTGTTTTTTCGGTATAAGCAGTTCAGAATAAACAACTTCAAACGGTTTATTCAAAACTACTTACTTCATACACAAACAACCAGACACGCACTTTGGATAAGCACGCAATCCCAAATACTCTCGAGACAACTTCTTAATGTATCAATATGCAGATAAGCAATCGATTAAAGCCCACAAATTATGGTCTAAATGACAATCTGAGATTTAAGTGAGGCTTATGGAGCTCAAAAGAGTAGTAAAAATGTAAACTTTTCATTTGGGCATTCTTGTTTAAGTGATATTGAAAGATAAACAAAAGTTCATATAAAAGCATGTGTATATAAATATGATTACAAAGAATCAACAATCAGACAAAATAAAGTAACTATAAATTAGTGGAAAATTTGTAACTTTTTTTTTGCTTCTTGCTTCAAGAACTGAATAAGCAGGCCATAAACTACATGGTAAACTCTAATATGATGTATCAGCTGACATTTAACTTTAAGCAAGCATAACTAACCTCCATTACATATTCATGCTGCTGAAAGTACCAGCTCATGAGTGCTCTCGTTGCTCGTTTTTCCAAGAATTCTTCGCCGCTTCTGCTGAAGAACTGTCTGAATCACCATTTCCATCATTTGGTTTCGGTTTAGAGAAAAACGGATCCCATTCATGAACACCCACATATTCAACTTCACCTAATAAGGCATACTTCCAACTTAATTCCTCAATAAAATCGTCATTAGTACGACCTTCAATCATGTCTTTTCTTAACCTTGTCACTTTGTTAATAATTGCTTGAACAGATACATCAAATGCATCTTTATGAGAATGCAATTTCGATCGAGGGTCTGCGTATATTAGCCTCGGAATCAGATTTATGACTTCTTCTCTCATCATTTTGACCTGATCCGGAGAAATTTGACTTAATCTTTCTTCAATACTGATATTTCTCTTACGAAGATCATCTTCTGGGATGAAAACCGAATATTTTGTGTAATTTTTTGGGAGATGCCAGGTGTATTGTGTGTATGCAGAACCAGGATGAAAGAAAACCGGGATACAACCAGCTAACATCGAATCAAAAGCTGATCTTCTCGTGTAAGAATCACCTTGTGGTTGTAAACAAAAAACCGAGCTTTGAAACATCTGCATTATACTACTAGGGGAATGACACTTGCTTTCACCAAGATCACATTCTAAAAGCTTTCCAGCATTCGAATTCTTGCATTGATCAATAATCTGACCCCTGATCGACTTAGGATTATCGGGCCGAGGTGCTCCAGCAAAACAAAAAAGCCATTTTCTTTCCAAGTTCATCATCCGATCCTGCCACTCAAACACCTCAGAATCTTTCGACGGATGAAAATAAGTGGGATACGGAATCGCAAAATCATTTGCATTCCATGGACTCGATTCCACAACAAGCATCGACATGTTCTTAGCAGCTGGTAAAAACAAAAGCTTATTCCCCCAATCGGTTTCTTCTTCACTCAGTCTCCTAAAATCCCATGTGATCCTACCCGCAACAAGAAAATGATCTTTCCCTCCCATTATCCCCCACTCGGGCCTCTTTTGCAGCCAATCAACAAGATCAAGCGACGCAGCGTCTCTCATAGATATATTATACCCCCAAAGATATCTAGCAATGTCAAAACCAGCATAAAAGGGGACAAATATAGCAGCAGCGAGCGATGAATCATCAGTCAAACACTCATACTGCTTCATTCGGTTACTAAATATAACATCCACCGCAAACTGATTCGTGGCATACCATCCATTATCCGAAAACACACCTTCAGTGTTCTCTAATGGAGGTCCAAGCCCTGCATTCGTAGTGAACTTACACATATTCGTCCATTTGCTTAGACTCCTACACTGCTTAAGCATATCCTCATTAAACCTAGAAGGAAGATCATGAACATACACATATCTCCCACCACAAGGATCACTCTTATTCTCTACACTTCTCAATGCCTTCATAAAAGGAAAATCTTTCAGATCATCGCGATCATCAGACTTATGTTCAACTACAGAGTCTGTTTGGGGATTCAACGGATTTTCAACACGATCTGTAACAGAATTATCATCATTCTGTTCGATTACAGGCTCGGGTTGGGGGTTTTTCGGTTGAGCTACATCTAAATCTCTAACCACAGGCTTATCATCATTCTCTATGCGATTGATCTCCACACTCGGGCGAATCACAGGGATGGAATCAGGAGTTTTGGAATCAAATGAAGTGGAAGTAAGTTGAAAGCTTCTCCCACCAATAACAACAAAATGGAAGTACAACAAAACGCCCCAAAAGAAGGCACAAAGTAACCCTAATACACATATACGAGAGTGTTGAGGTCTATTAACCCCCTTTTCCATATGATCTACTGCAGGAGTCACCGGCGAACGGCGTCTCATCAGATGTAAAATCAACCAATTACAAACATAACGAAACAAACGAAACAAACGAAACAAACGTAACAATCGGAACAATCCGCATCAACAAATCAAGGTGTAATGAAGATTGAGGAAATGACAACTGAAGAACCGATTAAAATTGATGAAATTAGGGCTGGAAATCGAGTAAATGCAGTTGATTTTGACTAGATTCACTGGTCAAAATCGATGAGATCAAGGTCAATGAATAATAAATCAAATCATGAATCGTGAATTGAAGTGATGATGATGATGATACTTACCGGAGGATCTGATTGTTAGGAGTTTACGACTTTCAAGTGTAGGTGATGATGATTGATGAAGATTTGGGTTTTATATTATGGGGTTTGGTGTCGTTTAGTGTAGTCGGTGAAGGATATCGGGATGGGCGTAGGTTAGAGTGAGGGGGTGTCGTGTAGTGTAGTCAGTGCAGGATAAGGGGGTGGGCGTAAGCTAGCGTGAGGGGTGTCATGACTCATTGAGTAAGGAGTTTAAATGAGAAACGGGGGGCGTATGTTAGCTTGTGTGGTGTAAGGGTGCAAGATAGCGGGGAAGATGTAATACATCGTGTAAGGGTGTTTCATGTCTACTTCGTGAGGACGGTGTCGGTGACCGTACAACTGTATGCCACGTGGATAATACTGACGTCAGAATAATTGCTTAAATATCACAAAAAGTAATAAGGTTATTGGCGTCATGTTACTAAATACAAAACTTTAAAGGTATTATATTGACATTATGTGTATATACTTTACCAAAAGGCACCCGTAAGTATATATATATATATATGTGTGTACTCATGTATCTCCTCACACTCGCTAACATATCACTTTTCTCATTCGTGAGTGATGAATAAGAGGTTATGCCCCCAAATGCTCTTATAGTGCTACCTGATAAAAAAAATCATTATATTATTGATGAATGGTATTTTCAACTTGATCATGTGATATTATGTTATGAGATAACAACTCACTATTATGTAATGACCACATTATATTTTCCATGAAGGTACGATTAGTCTATAACGTCTCCAATTATGTGTGCTCGAAGTAGCAAGAAGTCATTATGATTTATGGTAGAAGGTAAATATAAGATTTGTTATGAATATACTTAAGATGGATGAATCACACAATACATTAGGTTATGAATCATTATGTACAATATAAGATTTTTTTATATATAACTGGACTTAGCAGCTTGATAAGTATCTCCAAGGGGATTGTTTGATGACAAAAGATGTGTTCTCTAATTAAATGGTTGTGGGTTCAAATCATGCAGTATGTATGTTTGGTGAATTTTCTAGTAATAACCTTCCTTGTTATATTCATTTTGTTTAGTGATTACGGTGTTAAGGTCACATCACTAGTTACATCACTAGTTACGCTAATAAGTTTTTAGTAAGGGTTACAACATGCTCAACAATTCATAGAGATCGTAGTGTGTGCTTGGTTACCTTGTAAAAATTATGTTAGATATGATCAGGATAAAAGTCGTTAAATTTGTTCATGGGTTATTAAAACATATGTGTACCATAAGAAGAAAAGACCATTCTATTTTAGTAAAGCCTTTACATATTATCATTATAACCTTGATATTTTTTAGAAATAAAAACTTTAAAAAAGCTTTAAAATATCATGAATAAAGGATTTATTTAAAAATTAATGTTCTTTTATAAAGGTATTATTTTTAAACAATTTATGAGCTCAATTTATGAATCACCTTTCATTATGATAGTTGGTGGAACTTTATCATGAATATATATGATTTATTTAAGAATAATATTTTTACAAAGGTGTTACTTTTAAGCAAATTATGAGCTTAAATTATGAATCATTTTTCATTATTATAGTTGGTGGAACTTGTATTTCATTTCGTTGTTAATTAATTGCATATCTCTATATTTTATTAATCTGGTAACTTTAATTTTAAAGGTTGTATTATCTTTAGATATTAATAAAGTGTTAGGTAATTAGTTACAAACATTTATCCAGCCTTTAGTTCTCTACATGTAACACGCATCGTTTGAAGTGTAACGAATATTAAGGGTAAAACAGATTTTTAGTTTTTCTAAAAAAATTAATATTCTTTCTAACTAGACGCCTTTTTAAAAAAAATTATGGGTGATAAGTTTTGAAATAACCAGTTAATTTTCCTCTAGCAAAGATCTCATGCTCGAATTATGGTTTTACTTAATTCACATGTAGGCTATGATCTACCTAATCATGTTGTTAGCAAGAAATTAACGGATCTTGTAAGTTTATTGGCCTCATGTTTTCATGGAAATAAAAGCTTCAAATAACATAAAAAAATTTGTAATTTCACATGATTTGTGAAATAAATTTCAAATTGCCATATTTGTGAGAGTGGAAGTTTCATAATATGTGTTGCAACTTATATGAGATGGAATTTAAAAATTGATAGGTTTCCTTATAAGTAGTTACATACGACAAAAAGAAAACTATTTGATTTAAAAGTAATTCTCAACAAAGTCCGAATAGTAAATAAGCTCATACGTTCAACTTCAAATATGTTAAGCATGTAAAAAGCAAAATAATCAAATCATATAAAAAATAACCAAACAACCAACCTTAAATAATAAAGTGATATATTAAGAAAGAAACAAATGGTTCAGTTAAGTTTTTCTTTTAAATCAAGTAAATCACTAGAAAACATTGGTGGAACTTGAGCATTCCTATAGTGGAACGAAATTAATTTTTTTTAAAGAAGACGAACTTGATATATATAAAAAAATTGCACTACCAGTCAAAAACTTAACACTACAGTACTAAAAAATGGGGGTCTCCCGGCCACTTATAACCTTTGCCTTTGCTAGGAAACATCTCAGTGGTAAAGCATATTCGTTCTAATAAAAAGATCAAAATTTTAAATTTATTAACCATATATCAGTAAAAGATTAGGATTTGTCTCAAACCAAACTAAATCGGCTCATCCTCACGTATACTTTTTAACAAAAATCTTTTCGCTTGTAAATACCATATAATCTTACACTGATTTAAACACACATTATTTTAGTAAAAACCAGTTATTAATATTAATGTTATTTGCCTACAAGGTTATGGGTGCTCACCTATACTCCTACGTTTTCACAATGGTACATTTTAATTTTTCTAATGTTTCGATTACAAATAGTAAATAAAAATATATAATAAAATTATTATGTATCACAATTTCATCACTACATCGAGCCAACGACACGTGCCTTTGGGGGCTTGCTTGGCTAGAAAGAGAAAGTCTGAATTCCCCTATGTTCGAGACCATTACCGTGCAACTATTACTTGTTGATGAGGAAGTAGATGCACTTGCACATGCATATCTTTATGATGTAGACCCGACCATCATGTGTGTGTTCAACCACAAACAATATGTATTTAATTGTTTAAGCATTACGATATGCACCGAGTAGACGATGATGGTTCGATCCACATTTTTAAAACCAACCCTCTTATGAACCGGGCCGGATTTTTGTTTTCTTCAATCGAACCAGTCAAACGAGAATGTGAGCTTAGAAACATTGCTATGAACTAAAAATTACGTTGGCAACTCATATACTATTAAAATTGTGATTCATATGCAAATTTGATATTTGAGATGACTATTTATATATATTTAATTTAAATGTAGTACACTTGTTATATTCTTTTAACTTTTATATTATTTTAAATTAATTTGAAAGGCAAATTATAAAACATTGATGGCCCATCACAATCTAACATTTTGGGTATGTTTTAGGCCCCTATGTTTTCTTCGGTTTTGTTTGATTGGTGGAGTTGGATAGGAGAGATTAGAGCATATTAAATGCTAAAACAGAAAAGAAACGTATAACTTTTTTTTACCGACAAAACATAATTTCTACTATATTTTTTTAAAATCACTATACTTTTACAATATAAAATTTAAACACACAACTTATGATTGACTGATTGTAAAGTACAACATTTCATCGCCAGAATGTTGTTTTTGACGAAAGAAATGTGTAACTTAATGATATGGCATAAGACAATATTAACCAAAATCAAACACCACATGTTTCTTTTCGAAAATCTAAAGTAACATTTTATTAATACATTAATAATATGTTTTCTGGAGAAAAAAACTAAATGATGAATGAAACATAACTACTAACACAGTAACACGACTACATAAGTTCCATCACTCGATTCCTCGCCAACTATACATTAACACCCAACCGGCCGGTTTACCTTTTGCAAAATAAAAGCCGCTATTCGTAACCAACCAAAAACATTTGTTATCCGTCAAACGGCTTTCACCACATTCGACCGCAACATCATTGTCAAAAACATGGAAATCAACTTTTTTATAAATAGTGTTGTCAGGATTCATCCAAAAAAACTCGCCTCTGAACCGAGTCATCTCATAAACATCTCTACGGAAGTTCCATTGGAAAGCGTCGTGTACAATCATTGATTTGTTTCCAAAATCTCTATCATTCAAGGAAATATGAGCAACAAGATGCTTGATGTTACCATCGATGATCTGCATCGTATACGATTCGAACGATGCTGTTACAAAGTAAACATGATACAATGTTAAAACCAAAACGAATAAGAAGTTGGTACCACTCATGTTATGATTTTTTATTGTGATTTCGGAGTACTTTGTATCCTTTATATAGATTTATTATAGTTATTGTACGTATTAATATTTGGTATGTTACAATAATTTATTAATAGTTTGTACGTTACGATGATCAATATTTTAATTACGAAATGAATTTGGACATAATGAATCAGTTTTAAAATAAGGAAAACGATTTAGAGAAAACCTAAAATCATTCCATCGTTTTTCAAAATCACAGCAAACTTATTTATCTATATCCATAGATATTAATAAAATAAGTTTTTTTTTGCTACTTGTCATTTTTTAAACTATCATTTTGACACTTGTTATTTTTTAACATACTAAATTTATTTTCCCTCCAAAAGGGTATTAAAGTAATTTAAACACTCAAACAATTTCTCTATTTTCATAAAAATTAATTTGGTCAATTGATACATTTTTCTCTCTCATGTACATTTTTTTAAAATCAAACTATGTTTTAAAAAAATATTAAGAAAATTAAAATTCATATCTTTTCTAAAACATTGAACTTTTTGAAACAAAATATTTTAAATCACTTCTTTTTTAAAAGAATTATAAAAATTATAGAATTTTCTAAAAGCAGTTTTATTAAAACAACCAGAATAATTAAAAACTTGAGTTTTTAATAAACAAGATTTTTATAAACAATAAATTTTTATAGGAAAATCTTAAAACAAATATTTAAAAATAAAACTATTTAAATAAGAGAGTTAAAAATAGTATAATTGTTTTATTTCTTGAACAAATACATATATATAATTTTATACATATCTTATATTAAAATACCGTACTGTAACTTTTCGTGTTTATTACTAACTATAATCTGTTTAATAAATGAGTTTCTAGACTATCTATTTATTTATATATCTATCTAGGGGTGTGCAAGAAACCAAAATAACCAAACCGCAACCGTAATAACCGACACAACCAAACCGAATAAACCGAAAACAATAAGAAACTGACGGTTTGGTTTTATGATTTTTTAAAAACCGGTTTTTTCGGTTCGGTTTTGGTTTTGCGTGTAATAGAAACCGAAAAAACCGAACCGCAACCATAAAACCGAATTTGTAAATTTAGAAATATATTCATACACTTATAAACATGACTAGCCCATAAATTATTTATTTAATTTATGGTATCTAAAATAGATAGATGTTTAGGTTTCGAGTATAATTTTTAATTTTTTTGTTTTGGTAGATTAAATTAATTTTATTGAACTTTTTGTTATTGTATTTTATTGATTGTAATTAATTTTAATGTTAAGTAATTATAAGAATCTATAGATTATGTTTAAAGATCAATAAAATGATGTAAATTCAAAGGTTCTAGATTAAATTTATTACTTTGAACCAATTTAAATAAAAAAACAAAAACAAAAACTTGAAGCCAAAGCAAAACCGAAAAAACCGAAACCGAACCAAACCAAAAGTGAAAACCGAAAACCGAAAACCGAAAAAACCGAAACCGAACGGTTTAAAAACCTAGAAACCGAAATATCGGTTTTTGGTTTCGGTTTTAGCTTAAAACCGAACCAAACCGAC
>BJCM01064096.1:0-26351 GCA_018326385.1 Flaveria bidentis
ATATAGGACTCTAAGCCCTTAAATTTGGGAGACGTAGAGAAAATCAATTGTTATAATAACTAACTATATTAAAAAATTATGCATTTTGAAATGTGACCCTGCTATTAATATATTAAAAATATTTTTTTTAAATAAATATGTTGTTTAAGAGCCTTTTTACTTATTATAACAAGATTTTCATAAAAATATGTTTCTATATCAAAATTGAAAAAACTACTTAAGAATCTATTATGCAATAGGCATTTTATTAACTAAAAAAATTTTATTAGAAGAAGTAATTCATAAAAACTTCATTAAATATCACAACTAAACAGCCGAGCATCATCGTCATGATGTTAATGATGGCAAAGATCCATCGATAAGTTCAAGAAAGAGTTAAAAAAAATCCCAAAGTCAATGTTTCGTCAACTTTGCCAAAAACTTATTGTCGACAAAAATCCACCTGCAATCTAATAGTAAAAACTAAGAATATGAAGCTGAGTGTACACTCGGTAAATTGAAGTTTATCTGTAATGTCCTAGATTAATATTAATTGATTATCACACTAATGCATTATAATGTCCATTAACATACTTAATTATCATAATCATGTGTTTTTAGTACACAAATAATTAACTTGTAATGACGTATATATTGCGGTTTCGTTTACGTATCATAAACAATTCTCCAATTGACCACGAAACAAGGGTTGGTCAATATATATAAACTAACACTTAGCATGTTTTTGAAAACTGTTAACATGTTTTACGTGAGAAACATTAAAAGTTTGACCTAAAAGTTATAGAATATGAGATTCTCTAACTTGATGTTCTAAGAAAAACTATGGTATCCAATATTAAAGTTTCAAACTTGCCAACATATATAAAAAAGTAGCTACAATAATTTTTAAAGGGGTACTTCAAGTCTTCAAATCCAATCCATTTCCGACTTGGCCACTACTCCTAACCCATTAATATACATCAATTCCCACCACCTAATATACACTTAAATATATAAGGGAGAACTGAAGAAAACCCAATATAGAAGCTACAAACTAACTTGCATCAAAAACCAACATTTTCATGGTGGCAAGAAACCAACATTTGATCCCCATAACCTGGGGATCATCAGTAAAGTTTAGCATACTGCAGTTCTTTGTTTCACTTCTTTTTGCTGTGTTTTTCATCGCGGCAGTTTATATGGCCAGAGAATTTGGCACCTATAATATGAATATTCCGGTGAAAGTAGATGTTATGTTCTCCAGTGATTCACAGTCAGAGTGCGATTTGTTTTCTGGGAAATGGGTGTTTGATAACAAGTCCTACCCTCTTTACAAAGAACACGAATGCAAGTTCATGTCGGATCAATTGGCTTGCAACAAGTTTGGAAGAGAGGATTTGAGCTATCAACAATGGAGGTGGCAGCCTCACCATTGTGACCTCCCAAGGTCTCGAATTAATCTATCTCTCTCACACACACCACAAATAAGTTTCAACTTATATGCATGCACTACTAGAAAATGGGCTATGTATTTCCCATGAAAACTGGCATGTTCATAATAGTCTATAATATTATGAACACGTCATAAGTTTTTCACTATAAGAAAAAAGATGTTCTACTACGTACCAGTTTTCTACTAGTGAAAATTTTATAGTGTGTTCATAAAGTTTGGATTTTTGGGTGTCAAAGTAGTAACAATTGCGTGTTTTGGATTCAAGAATTTCTTTTTGCTACAGAATCCTTCCATGGGTTAGAATATCAACTAATTTTTACGATCAATCTTTGATAATATATAATATCTTACGAGGTTGTCAACGTGCAAAACATAAAAGGAAAAAGCTTTGGTGTCTTTGATATGTATTATTATATCTTAGGTGAGACAATGTAGAAGTTGATATATTTCATGATTCTTGATTAAGGTTTGAGATAAAATTATATTTGAAATCTTTTACTCATTCTGCTGAATTATTCTTTGATTTGTTATGTTTTCATTTTAGGTTCAATGCAACAAGATTGTTGCAGAGTCTAAGGAACAAGAGAATGGTGTTTGTTGGAGATTCTTTAAATAGAGGTCAATGGGTTTCAATGGTATGTCTTTTAGAATCGTCCATTAATGACCCAAAAATGAAGTACTTAAGCTACGTTAATGGGTCCAACTTAATTGCCTTCAAAGCTCGGGTAAGTACATAAACAACCTTACTCCCTTGAAAAATTAGTTTACTTCTTTTTATGTACATAAACATACATATGTTAATGTAGGAAATATACCATTTTAAAGTATGAACTATTGATTAAAAAATGTTAGAATAATTTAGTCTTCTGTAAATAGCCATGCATGTTTCAAAATATTGCCTACATACTTTTATGGGTCACTTTTCGATTCCTATCTTTGTTTTTCTTTTAAATGCATCCGTAAACTTAATAAATTTGTTATATATTTTGGAAAATTTTCTATCTTTATGTGTGAATATTTGATGAAATGAAGGAATACAATGCGTCAATCGAGTTCTATTGGGCACCTTTGTTGGTCGAGTCTAACTCAGACGACCCAGTGAATCATAGGTTACCAGAAAGGATCGTCAAGTCACAGTCCATTGTAAAGCATGCTAGGGTTTGGACCGATGCTGATATACTAGTCTTTAACTCCTATCTTTGGTGGAGGCAACCGCATATCAAAGTCTTGTAAGTCTATAATCTAGATAATTGTTTGATCTTTACCAAATGATTGTACATAAAGTGTTTGGTTGGAGATACATCAAGTATAAGTTGACCATTAATTACAACGCAAAGAAAGGAACAAGGTGTTTAACTAAATGATATGATCATGATATATCATCTCTAATAATAATGATTATATAGGTGGGGTTCGTTTGAAGATAAGAATGGGATATATAAAGAAGTGGAGATGCTTCGCAGCTACGAAATGGCCCTTAAAACATGGTCCAATTGGTTAGAGATTCATGTTAATCGAACCAAGACTCGATTGTTCTTTATGAGCATGTCACCTACTCATGAAAGGTATCAATAATCTGTCCAAGTTTTAACATCATCTTAGGTTATAAATCTATAATAACATTCACAATTATTGATTTTTTTAACCTGCTATTATAAATGTTTTCATACTTTCATTGAGCATTGCTTATAGCAAGTTGGAACCTAATAAAGAAACATTAACTTGATAAATAAACAAGAGAAATTGAAACACAAACTTCCCAGATAGTGTGTCTATCTAGTCTCTCTATATATGTTATGTTATATATTTTAATCTCTTAATGTGGGCCATGTGGCTTGGCCCATGGATTACCTGGCTATTACCTAATTAGATATATCTTAACATATTAAAAGCTCAAGCCTGGCCCTAATTATCAAAATGTTAGGTCTGTTTGGTCCCGAACTGTACTAACCGGGTTAAATCTAGGTTTTATTATGTATTATATTATATTTTTAAATTTAAATACTTATATGTATAGTTGGTTCATAGTAATGAATTTATTAACATGTAAGAAAGGATAAACTAGCTACCTATAATAAACATTATTAAAAAAACAACTTTTTTTAAAAAAAATTATAAATAACATGCTAAACAGTTTAGATACTTGAAATACAATTTAACCAAAAAACTAGGTATTACCAAATTTCAAGATTTAATGTATATAAATTAATTATAAATGGACTTTATTTTTTATATTAAGATATAAATGGTACACATTTTATTATTTATTGATCTTATGTATTACTTTTCTTCGGTAAATAACTTCTTTAATTGGTAAATAATTCTTGAACAACTATCCTGATAATTAATATTTATGAAATAAAAATCTTTCTTATGCCTCTATTGTCACATTATAACAATCCATACATAATAAATGTTGAATAAGAACAAGTGAGTAAGAGAAAACACTCTGCACAACCTTGAACTAAACTAAAACAAACTCTTTATTAATCGAGGAAGAAACAGATTACAAACTGGAAAAAGCATGAACCAAAACAATAACTTTTAATGGGTTTATATCCCATGACTTATCCTAATCAACCATAAAGATAAAGACAAATTCTAACAAACTATCCGACTCATTTGCCCCTTGGACTTTATGACCTCCTCCAAACCACCCCTTCGAGATCGACCGAACCACCCTTGATGTTGCAAACTTAATCACTCCCCCTCAACAATAAAGGTCTTCTCACTCACACTACTGTAGAAGATATGCATGTCCTATTAATTATAAGAAGGGTATATATATATATATATATATACACACACATACATCCCTTCTCATTCATGAATAACATGTATAAGAATCCTTTCAACATGCTCTCGATAAATAATGTCTTTCATGATGCAAACCTCTTAATTAATTATGATATTTTCATGTCCATTTAAAAGTTTCCTTTGTATTGTAGGGCCGGAGAGTGGGGTGCATCCAAGGATCAAAACTGTTATGGTGAGACTGATATGATCACCAAAGACGGATACAGAGGCAGTGGAACTGATCCTAAAATGATAAGGATAGTAGAAAACTCGATTGACGAATTGAAAACAAGAGGTTTGAAAGTTGACATTATCAACATAACTCAACTTTCAGAATATAGAAAAGAAGGGCATCCGTCCGTTTATAGAAAGCAGTGGGATGTACTCAGTGAAGAGCAATCATCAAACCCGATTAGTTATTCAGATTGTATACATTGGTGTCTTCCTGGTGTACCGGATGTATGGAATGAGCTTTTGTATGCTTATATTTTTCAATAATGAAAAATTTCAAATATTGTTGTTAAGAGTTGAACATCTCATTTAGATTGGAATTTATAATCTGGCTAATTTTTTCTTTTTATTTATAAAAAGGTAAATCTGAATGAAACTAAATTATTTTCGATGGATCAGTGCTCAATCCAACCAAACATAAACAAACCAAATGTTTAAAATAAGATCTCCTTGGGTAAAAAAAAGTCCCTCATGTTTATAACTTAATTCAACAAAATTCCACTTTTATGCAATCAAAAGTTCACAAATAATGCACACATTTTGAGTTTTGACTAATATATCAGATTTGGAAGCAAAATTTCCGACTATTTATCAACTCAAGAAAATATGATGGGACTATAAAAGTTCGGGTATTTCTCATATCCCGATGAATTTACGTTTACTTTTAATTTTTATTTTACTTTTTAGAGATGGTATCATCTAACTTCAAACCAATAGTTTGATTTTACAGTCTAAGATCATTATAATATGTCTGTGGCTGAGGATGGTGGTAATGTGTGTGTGTGTGTGATAAGTACTCTTTGTTTGATGAGTATTATTCACAAATTAACTGAAGAACCAACAAAATGTCTCTTGATTCACTTACAACAATGCACCAACATTAGCTTGCGAGAAGCAGACACAAACACTAAACTTTGCATAGATCAATAATAGAGCAACCATCTTTGTTTACATGGCATCTATTTTTGTGTTCTTGAATGAATCAAGAATAGGATGAGGGAAAACAAAATTGACTTCCATCCATTGTCGTCTTGAAGAAAAAAATAGACAAACCTATAAATTTTATCTACAAGCCTTAATACTCTGAAAAGTTAAAGGGGCGAGAGAATGATAGTTTTTTTTATATTTTATTTTTAAGTTTGTTATCTTAAAAGTTAAAAGTGATATACAAAACCCATGATCTTGTGACCTTATGACATTGTCAAATGTCTTCTAATTGTGGTATAGGTTCAAATTGTTATCGGTATCTTATTAGATGGTATTTTGAAATAAAAAATATTTAATTTCCAGTCAACTAAGTAACTAACAAGTAACAAACCTTTAATTAATGTATTTCCAATATAAAACATTCAATAACAATTATTATTTGACATTTGGGTTCGTGGCTCAATGGTAAAATAAATTCAAACACCTAAAATAATATACGAAGGTTATGAGTTTAAATCTAAAAAAATAAACTAATTTTACCATTAGAAAAACAATCATTTTCTACCACGCGTATAATATTTTTATTTAGGAATGGTTTTAATATCTAAAGAAAAGATCTTACCTAGCATGTTGCTCTACAAGAAAATTTCCATTAATTACATAACGTACGTTAATACGTAAACATGCTAATTTGTTGTTAGAAACTAACTAAAAAAAGCTGGAAAATAGTTCTTTTGAATTGGCTTAGTTTATAAATTAGCCATACCCGAGCAAAGGATGGTTTGCTCCCTAGCTCACTTAAATTAACCTTAACTTCTAATATTTTATAAGCCGATCAAAGACATTCAATCTTTTAGACATAGCTCTCCATCATTAATTACTCGATCCAATTCACATCAAGATTTTTCTTTCTAAGTTCTACAATATTTTAATCTAGCCAAACCAAACTGAATTGATACTTTATAAACCAAATCAAGCCCAGCTCAAACTCAAGCTCAAGAATAAGTTCGGTTTGATATGATATTCAATCCCACGGTTGATATGGCAGTTCTGTAAATTGTCGCGAAAATTGAAACTTTCTACTTTCTAGCCAGGGGTATTTGACTTTACACCGGATCCAATGTATATGCTCAATTCCTTTGCTTAATGGTTGATTCATCGACTTCAATAAATTTCACACGTGATCCAAAGATAACTTAAAAGTTAGAAGCTGATTGAGTATGTACCCTCGCCACCTTATATTACCATAATCTTTTATGTCTAAAATTCCGACCATGGATATTGGATTTTTTTTCCTACATGCATGTTCTATTTTACAGCTTTACATATAGACATACACACTTATATATAGACTAACAGACACCATTTTCTTATTTAATTTATAATTATTGAGGGTTATGATCAATAACGTCGTTATGTTGGTGATCAGTTTTCTACTTTCAATTTGATCTTTAATCTGTTCTGGTGTTTGAAATGAGTTAAATTCGCATTTCACTTTTGAATACTAAATATATTATAGAATTAAATTAAACCACAAAAAAAATCATTTAGCCCCTAGCTTCCATTGAAAAATTATCTATTTAGTTTATCCTTAGCAAGTTAAATATCTGTAGTTTATAAATCCTGATTTGCATGTGTGTCATGATTTTCTTCATAAAAATTAAAATTGCATTTTTAATGCTTTTGAAAATAGAGTTTATAGATATCACAAAGGGTAAATTATATCAAGGGGTACGTTAGTTGAGACCCTCATACGTTTGTACCTATAGATTCTTTTAGTGAATATCAATTGTAAGGATATCACATAGTCGTACTTGTACTTAAGCATAGACCACTTGTCATTTTGACGAACTTGTGAAAACAAGTTTTAAGAGTAAGACAATATCCTCCTAGAGTTGAACTATGTCCTTACTAAGTACAACTTAAAAATAAACCTCTATCTGTAATTCTATATTATTGATCATTGAGTATATCATTTAACATATTTACACACATATAGAGAGGATAGTTAAACTACAAAGGCTGAAAGCCTACGCAACATAATAAACTAAGCTATCAGGAGACATGATCACGTATCGTAAAGGTGGGTAAATGCATTTAAACAAAACCTAAAATTCTTTATATTCAAAAAGTATAAATAAATTAAAGTGAACTCATCAAGCATGCGGTCAAAAGAAATGACCATTTTAATTCCTCATGCACAAGTATAATGAACCATAAATAGATTAAACACTATTGGTATCTCTATATCCCTTAAACTTGTAGTCTATCTGCCCACATTCGACCTTCTATCCTTTCTCGATCCTTCAATTCTTTTCTATATGTGTGTGTATGAGAGAGATGAAGAAGCAATCTTCAATGGTATGGGACATGAAGACCATGTTCCAATGTAGCATAGTCATATTCTTCCTTGGAGGATTAGCAACTTTAAGGTTTTATAGAACCTATACTCAAGAAGCAGTGATTAGCAATGTTAAGGTGATTACACTTACTACAACAACTACAACTTCAGAATCAACTACAAAAACGGATACGAATACAAATGAACATACACAAGTTTTTGAGCATCAAAGAAGGCTGAAAATCGCACGACCATCCTTAACAGAAACTTGTGATTTGTTCTCCGGCCGATGGGTGCACGACAACAAGAGTCATTACCCTTTGTATAAAGAAGATGAGTGTCCTTTTCTTCATGGTGATTTAGCTTGTCAAACTTATGGCAGAAAGGATTCTAAGTATCAACAATGGAGATGGAAACCCCATGGTTGTGACTTCCCTAGGTAACTTTTGCATGAAACTAACAACCAATTGCATGCTCTATGCTACTAATATTTTCTTACTTTATTTGTTATTTTTAATGTTCTTTTTCCTTTCCCAAATGATTAGATTTGATGGAAAAGCAATTGTAGAGAGACTTAAGGGTAAAAGGCTATTGTTCGTAGGTGATTCGGTAAACCGAAACCAATGGGATTCAATGATGTGCATGCTCTATACATCAATCCCAGGGGAAAAGAAGCTTGGCATGGGTCTCAATCGTACCTTGTACACCTTTAGGTCCAATGTAAGTTCTACTTTTAGTTTCATATACAATAATATATGTGTTTTTATATGATGAAAGTAACTAGGCAAAATTAGGTTTTGTTGAGCGTCTCCTAGCAGACTCATTGCCCTTATTTTACCCTCCCCAAACTCTACTATTTGAGTGAGACTTGTTGGATGTGTTCGTTGTTGTTGTTATTGTAGATGATGAAAGTAACAAGTGGTTAAAATGTTGCAGGACTATAATATATCAGTTGACTACTACTGGGCTCCAATGTTGGTTGAGTCAAATGGTGATGATCCATCAAACCATCGGCTAGACCATCGAACCATTCGAGTCGATTCAATTGAGAAACATGCTAGGCATTGGGTTGATGCTGATATACTTGTCTTTAATACCTATCTTTGGTGGAGATTACCTATAATAAAACTCTTGTAAGTTCAAAACAAGTCATGTTACCTTAAATATTTTGTGAGACTAACAGTTAGGTATTATATTCTTGTTTTCAAATCAGGAAGGGTCCTGGATCATTGTTGGGTGGTCCTAATCAAGTGTACGATGAAATTGATAATGTTCGCGCGTATAAGATGGTTCTAGATACATGGTCGAAATGGGTACATGCCAATATTGATCCTGCAAAGACCAAGATGTTTTTTATGGGCCTTACCGCAACTCATTCGAAGTACCAAACAGAAATCCTTTTCTTATTATTTTTTGATCGTGTGGCAATTGTTTAACTTAATTTGCATCATATTGCAGTGCTAAAGATTGGGGAGGCAAAAATCAAGAAACTTGTTACAAAGAAAAAGAGCCTGTGTTGGTTGATGGTTTCTGGGAAAGTGGAACAGATCCCAAAATGTTAAGGATATTGGAGTCATCATTGAGCAAGTTGAAAGCCAAAGGGGTGGATGTGAAACTAATAAACATAACACAATTAACACAATATAGGAAAGATGCACACCCTACTATCCATCGGAGACTATGGCGTCCCTTAACCGATGAGCAAAAAAAGAACCCACAACGTGCATCTGATTGTACACACTGGTGTCTTCCCGGAGTTCCTGATATTTGGAATGAGCTTCTGTTGACATACATTTTTCCGGCAACAAATACTGCTAGCCAATAAAATTATTAAAAAAAAGTAACACAATATGAAACCATTAAACTTTTATGAACCTTTTAGATTCTAGAAATTGTTTTTCGGTTTTATGTATTATATGTAACAGGGCATCAAACCTAAAAATTGTTTGGTTTGAAGAGTAAAGTTCATATATTTACAAATTGTATTGCTTTCATTTGGTTTTCTACTAATAAAAATAGTGTTACAAGATTCAAGATTGATATTGAAGATGGTATTTAAAATTGTCATTGAAGTAACATCTATTACAAATCTTAAACTACTCAAGCCTACAGTACCTAATTTATTAAGAGCATCGACTATTGGAAAACGTAGATAAGAATTGACTCCATAAGGCTTTCATTGCACCAAAACGTGCTCCTTCTTTAACTCGTGCTCCGATCCAAGATTATTATTTTCTTTTTTGTTTGTTTCAAGAAAATATACGCATTGTATTTCAAGATAATTTAATCATAGTTTACCAAAAAGAAAATTGTTTACCGGGCATTGAATACGCCTTTGGTGAACCACAAATCGATCAATGGGTATGAGCTAACAACCACCCATGTAAAGCTCTCTCTAACCACATCGATCGGTTTGGCCTCTAATTATTGAAAACAAAATTGAGGATCAACTTGGAGTTTGCAGAGTAATTGATATTTAAGTTTGTTTGTTTATTATTATTCTATCTAGTCCAGTTCAAATATTAGGATGGTTATTGACGTTGTATTATTATTATATTATCTTGTGCGTAATTCAGTTATACCTCTATATGCAAAGAGGTGAGTTATAGTTAACTAGTTTTATACCCGTCCGATGGTCGGGTATGTTAATGTTATAATGTCATCACCATAGTCGTTAACATAAGTAGTTAATGCATGACCAACTACAATTAGACATCCACAAAGCAATAATATATAAGAAGAATAGTCCTCTTACGCCTTGTTCACCTCTCGTGTTCCACGCCTACAACTTGAAAGCTTTGTTTGACTAATTAGTTCATATGTAGCTATTATAATCTTGGGTTGTTGCTTATCATATATTAAGTATCAAATAGGAACTTGTGTAATAGTCTAGAAAACTCGTTAAGTTATGAATCACTAATAATATACTCCAGAAACATATTTTTGTATATTAATACTTCTTTTGTCAACTTATCCCCTCCTTATATCACATGTATATATACACACACACCAAATAATTTTTACATTTTTTGTTTACATCATCAATTAACATATGATTCTATAGAATCTCTATTTTTATACAAGTATCTTTCAATTTAACAGTAGTATCATTATTGATTCATCTCTATACAATTATTAAACATAGTAAGATAATGACTCATCATCATGTATCATAATCACAAGATTGTATCAATACCAAGTCGTCTCTGTATTATTATTAAAAAAAGTGATATAGTGATCATTCATCATCATGTATCAAAATTACAAGTTTGTATCAACATTGAGTTATCTCTATATTATTATCAAACAAAGCATATGCATTATCAAATTAACCTATATAATTTAAATCCTACACTTCACAAATAAGGTTATTCTGAATAAAAGGAACTATTACCTAATATAAGAATCCAATGATTGTGTTTTTAAGGAAAATATACCTTATCTGGTACTCAAAATATAAAACCACTTGTTGTTTCACAGGAACTGCTACAACTACAGTAATTCTACAAAGTTTAATCATCGATTAGTAGCATCACCGATAATCAAACCGAAACATAATCTCCAGACTTGCACAACAGTGGAACACGGAGGTCGACTGGATGTTGAGTTCATCGGAAAACTGTTGCGAAGCGCGAACAGAATAATAGGGGATGATACTTGATAATCGCTAGTAATGATAGAACGACGGGAATATGGTCCGAGTTTCGTGAGGTGTATACTATATACTAATGCTTCGTTTGTATGAGGCAGTTACCAACATCATGCTCCGGTGAAGAAGGAGGTGGAGATCATGGGGGGCAAGTTCAATCCAAGAGAAGGCGATGCTGCGACTGCTATTAACTGCTCCAAGAAAGGCGTAACCGCTGACTTTAAATGGTCAGGATTTTGTTTCAGTTAGATCTAACGGTCACGATTGATTTTCGAAGCAGTTACACTCGCCGGGAGTAATATATTATATAATTTAATATACGAAAAATCCTAAATTCTTTCAAAGTTTAAGCTTTAATCCTGTCTTTCAAATTTGAACATATCACAAATTAAAATACCTACAATATAAGTTTTAATGCATAATTCACAATAGTCTTAAACATGATTTGATTATATATAACATTTTACAAATTAAAGAAAGTATATGAAATTGCCCCTCCAAATAACTTAAACATATTCAAAAGAAAGCATAAAAAAGAAAAGAAAATTAGGGGCATATACATTTTTTTTCTTTTGAAAGTCATTAATTATATATTTATCCAAGTCATAAAATCAATTACATATTTTTCTTTTCTGAAACATATATATTACACATTTACCTATTTTATTAAAATTATTTATTAAATAATTATATAATCGTATTCTCGCTAAAAATATTTTTACACATTTCACTACTTAAGATTATCAATTACATATTCTTCAAGTTTGAGTCTTCTATATAAATAAAAACAATAAAATTTCATCTTGTTTAAAACTTTATTTCAAAACAACAACAACCGATAATCAATGTTATATCTTTAAATACAAAACATAATTGTCAAAAGTTTTAAACATTTATAATATTAAAACATCAATGTATAAAAATTCCTTAGTAAAAACAAGGTAAAATACTTATTCAATAGGTTAACTTTAATGAAATGAATAAACATGTAATATATATATATTTTAAAAAAATGTTTAATATTTTAGCTTGGGAACATATGTAATTTATGATCTTAGAAAGAGAAAATATGTAAGAATCCTAGAAAGATATATCAAAATTGTTCCTCTCATTTCAAATGACTTAGTGGATTGTATTCCTTGTGAGGTGATCATCATCCCATTATGTTTAGGAAAATGGTGGCAAATTATGGCCCTATACCATTTAAGCTTTTTAACTTTTGGTTTGAGACCTTATACCATTTAATCTTTTTAACTTTTAGTAGTAATTAAAATAAACTTAAAAGATATAATGATAGTGCTAAAAAATGAAATAAGAGTCCCTAGAAAGTACATAAAAAAGAATGTATAGCTTGATCACCTTGACTCAAGAACTATAGTTCATGTGCCTGCTAGGGGTATTGAGTAGATCTTCTCTATCAAGGTTGGCGTCCACCAAGGTCCGCGTTAAGCCCATTCATTTTTGCGGTAGCGATAAGTTGTCAAGGTTAATGCAGGGGACAATGTTGTGGTGCATACCTTTTGCGGACGATATAATCTTAGTTGATGAAAGTAAAAGGACTTTTAATGAGCAATTAAAAGATAGGATGGAAATTTTAGAGCGTAAAGGTCTAAGGATGAGTCATTCCAAGACGGAGTACCTTAATTGCGACTTTAGTAAAGCATCAGCCAACCTTACTAGGTTAGAATCTCGTGTATCACTTGAGTTGAATTACGATAAATTAATTAAGTTATTAGAAAAAAATTTTAAGATTTATAAAATGATGTTTTGAGCAAGATATGATTGAAAATATGTATTTTTTTAATTTTATTATAAAAATACAAACATAATCAAGGGAAGCGGGAAAAGAATCATTGACTCATATAACTATGTCTTGTGATATAATCAATTAAGTATTTATTTGGCATAGAAAATTTTGGCATGGTGATTGTTTAAACATATGACTCTTTTTAACAATCTAATCTACATAGAGTTTCTCTAGACATGTATAAGCAATTAATGAAGAGAATTTAATCTCCTAGGCTTGATTGAATAATTAATGGGACAAAAAGTTGGTGAAATTTCTTAGACACCAAATGGAATCTACGGAGAAATTCTTCGATTTCATAGTGAGCCAAGAAATCAAATATGAATGAAATTGAGACTTATTTTGGTCTTGAGAAGTTGTCGTGGCCATATGACATCTTTCTCCAACTACAAATTTTGATTTGGTCTAGAACTATTTGAAATTAGATCATGTAGCAAGTTAAAAGCAAACATAGGGTTTTCATCTTGTCTTCTCGTTGCCTTCTTGTAACCTTTCATTTGCCTGGGTCTACGCACTCAATAAACTTTTAGAACTTTAAAAACATTATAATTAATATATTAATTAGTATGTATCAACTTTTAAAGAAAAAGCCAAAGTCAACATAAAGAGAACACACATAAGAAAACTTGTACACAAGTCAATTCACATCATGACTAGGTAGCAATGTGTCTCAACATGCTTGAAATTTAAAATCGTAAGTACTCGGATTCTGGAATTGTATAGAAAAACTCAAGGGATCAAAATACATAAAAAATTTAGAGAGATTTTGAAATATCATAAATGATCTTTAGATTATTCTAGAATAATCATGTATAATGTATAGATTTTTTTCATACTTAAAATCAATCTAGATTTAGAACAATCTAGAGTAGACACATGTATAAATAGGTAATGTTGTTGATTTTGAAAAGCACTTCAAAGAAACTTATAATTTCTTTAACTACAATCGTTTTTGTATTCAGCAATCTTGAAAGAAAATTATTTAATATTTGCTTATAAGATTCACATTTTTCACGTTGATTTGCCTTTAGAAATTAGTGTCCCATCCATCGATATACTCTGATTTAGAAATCAGCCTCCAGTCAAATAAATAACCAACAAACCCATAATTTATGTGTTTACTAATTTATGAACACCCTTACTTTCTACCATATAATATTTTTAGTTAGGAAAATTATTTTGATACCTAAAAATATTCTCACCTAGCATGTTGCATGCAGTAAGTATTAGTTTTTTTTAACAGCTAATTGAATTAATGATAGACGATTTGTCCACAGATCATCTTCATTATTCAAGTGTAGGTGCAAAAACCGCCACATATTTAAGTCAGATCTTAAACTTGAGCATTGTTACTCAATAAATAAATACATGTAAAGTCCCGCAATATCAAACATGAAAATAGTTCCTCATCCGGCATGCATAAATCTTACTAAATCTTTTTTTCTATAAAAAAAAGCCTATTAAAACTCACTCATTTTGATTACTTACTTTATAAAAAAGGTCTGTTTAAATCGTGTTTCTTTTTTTAATTTATTTTGATTAAATTGTTGAAAACTTAAAACAAAAAATGAATACAAAATTTACAAAACATAATCACATAATCACAGCCCCTCATATAAACTTATTCTTTTATATTAATATATAGTTTTAAATTTTGACCCACAAACAAAATCAGAGGTTTGGCTTTATGCTAAAATATTTTTTCTAAGTTCAAGAAAGCTATGTTATAAAGATTATACATATTGTAGAAGCATAGAATTGTTATTCATTGAGTCATTCTATTTTATTTAATGGTTATAAATGCAAATAATAGAGTTGAGCAATCAAATGAATACGATTTCTAACTTAAGATCAAATTAAGATCTAAACTTTTTTTATCCAACTAAGAAACTCATGGTTAGTGTGTTCTATCATTAAACGTTATATTTTAGGATTTTTATTCCCAACAATGAAGAAGTAGAGATATGATATTAAATTTGGGAATCCTTATATGATTTAATCATTTATTAAGCTCCCTCATTTTATTACTTTATACAATGGCATGCTCAACAAACCGGCGTTCTTCATTAAGCATGTATTCCCAGCTTATAAGGAGTGGCCCGTCACCTTCCCCTATAAGCAAGTCTATATTGATAATCTTGTGGTGGCATTCTTTCGAAATTTCTTAATTCTCAAGCACGACATTCGGAATGACTCATAACCTTGCTGTAATGATGAATTTTAGTATTGATAATATCTACTCGATTTCTATGATAGTTTACCTTTTCATTAGCCTGTTTCATATGTTCATACAGAAGCTGAAACATGATTTTCGGGTCACCTTTTAGATGTTCTATGTTTCCATAATCTTTTTCGAATAGTTATTCCTATTATGTATTTACTTTTTTTTACGTTGCTCTGAATGCACTTGAGCACTCTAAATGGACATAAATGTATTTGTGGTTTAATTTGTTGGTTTCCACCCCGACGTATTATTTTCCCCACATGTCTTTTGGTAGGTTTTTCTGGTTTCCATTGTTTCTATTAAAAAGAGAATAAAAAATATATATTATGTATGTCTTAAATTTGATCTCATGTTTTTAAAAGCAATCACTAAGTAAAAAAAAAGAAAATAAAATGAACCAGGGTGAAAAATGAGTTTATCGCTCGTAGAAGGTGAGCACTTTATCTTCAATATCCGTCTTGTTGTTCCGATTTTCGTATATCCCCTTAATCTTATTAGACAGTTCAACATAATATTAAATAAAAATCAAGGGTTCAAGAAACATTTCTTTTAACATATATATTTGACAAATAAATTCATTATGTAACTAAATCACGGTTACACCGTACTACAAGGCTGAAACAAATTGATTTTAACATTATCTAAATGAGTTTTTAAAAGTAATAGTTGTAGGAACATGAATAAGAAAAAGAAACCTAAAAGGGTGAAAAAAATAAAATTAAAACCTAGGTAAAAGAGGATAGGTGGCATGCAAATCACCACTGGGTTAGACCATAATAAGACTTTGTGATTAATTTCACAATCCATAACGATGTTTCTCAAATAGAATTGGACTAAACATATAATAATCAAATTCATAATACTTTTGAAGTACCAATAACTCAAGGCATTATAAGACTTTGTGTATAATTCACTATTACATAAATTGTTTTTCTGGGCGGTGTAAATTAACATTTTCAGCGGTTGTTTGACCGCTAAAAAAACACAACTACAAAAAATCAATTGATTTTTCTGTGTGGTTTTTGAACCGCCCAAAAAAATACTTGAACCCGTCTAAAAAACCAAATATTTTTTATTAAATTAAACCATTACAGATTTTTCTTTGCTGCTCGAGAACCTCCTAAAATAACTTTATATATAGGTAAAAAATGTTTTTTCTTTAAATTAAAGAAAAAATTAAATTTTATATAAATCCAAAAGTTTATAAAACTACAGTCACAACTAAATTTCATCAACACCAAAAAAGCAGAATTTTATAAAAATACAACCAGAATAGAGGTCAAACAAAAGAAATACTATTAAAACATAACCAAATAAAAATAATCAAATAAGTGATGCAGTTTATATATGCACATGTTTGGGTACTCTAAGGCAGTGGATCCTAACCCACATTTTGAGTATTCTATCTCATATGTATATATTTTAACAGATGACTATTAAAAAAAAATCGGCAGCATTTCCCTTTAACTCCTCAAGTATGTGGATAGACCACAAACTCGAAGGAGTTAAAAGGAAAATAAAGCCGATTTTTTCCTAAATAGTCACTCGTTAAAATGCATACACATCCTAATAAGATAAAATATTCAAAATGCAGTCCCAAATAGGAGACTATCCAAAATTTATCTCTATTAGATAAATTTTAAACGAGTATATATTTAAAGTGTTATCCTATATGAATATGCATACAAATATAATATATATGTATAAAAATGTTATATTTTACAAATATATTTTATACAAAATATATTTTAATATGCAATATAAATATTAAATTTTACAAACCTTTATATATATGTATGTATGTGTGTGTGTATAAGTGAAGGGGTGTATAAATACATATAATTCATTTATTAAAGTTAATGTATATCTTTATAATAACCAAAAAATTAGAATTGACTAACCTTTAATAACCTTTTAATAACCTTTAATATATAGAGGTATGTTTTTGGGCGGTTTTACCCTTGAACCGCCCAAAAAACAAAAATCTCATCGCTCAAAAAAATCAATTTTCTACTAGTGATTCCACAATCCATAACGAAGTTTCTCAAATAGAACTGGACTAAACATATAATAATCAAATTCATAATACTTTTAAAGGACCAATAACTCAAGGCTAAAGATTTAGAAACATCTAACAACTATTGGTGATATAAGGCTTACTAAGGCTATATTGTATTTTGTGCATTAGCTTTATGAATGATTGTAAGCTTGAATGATTGTAAGCTTGAATGATTGTAAGCTTGAATACTACAAATCAGTGCATTGGGTTTTAAAACTGTATGTTCTGCCTATTTGTCAGATTGCATGAATCTGTAACCTTTAGTTTGCATGTGTGTATGATAGAATCTGGTTAATAGATATATACACAAAAATCTTTAATTTCTTTTACATCAATATGAACATTATCTTTTATACATTTTCAATAAACCTATATAATATATACATTAACAATTAGGATGAGACCAAAAAAAATACCAATACTAAAAAGGAGATAAACTATATAGTACCGATTATGATCGGTTCGTACCGCATTATTACTAAATACAAAAACCGAGATAAGTGAAAGCGATATTATGGTACCTGATCATGTGTTAATAATTTGGTATTTAATTGATCTAAATGTTTGATTTAATTTTATGATTATGGTGGAACAAGTTTAAGTTGTTGGTGTTTTGGATTATAGGTTATTGGAGCTAAAGTAAGCTTATTTTGGCTGAAACGAGAAACCAAAACTAAGTTTGGTGAAACATGAAGAGTATAGAAGAAGCGGGATGTAAATTGGAGCCCGAGAAGTGTAAGGCCCCGTTCCCGGGACGCTTACAGCTGGCCAATCATCGCACATAAAACCTATATTTTTATTAGCTTAAATAAAATGTTGCAGCGGAAACATTAAAATAACCTTTCATTTCGAAATAAATACTTTTGCAAGTTAATACAACATTCGTTACAAAACATCGTTTGTTCGCATTACAATGCAAAAACATTATACAAGAATTTTATAAATTAACATAAATTATATATATGTATGCTTTTTCAAGTTACAACTTTTATTCATAGAATCCCATTGTTTAATTACATTTTGTCTTCTATTCATACTTAGTTTTTCTTTAAATACTCTTAGTTTTACTTTACATATATTATGGTTAAAATACAATTCTTTTATAAACTAATTTATATTTATATTCTAATGATTTCCTAAATTTAATTTCCTTTAATTTTCAATTTTGTCTTCCTAAAAAATATGAACTTCACTCCTCATGATATTTTCACAAAAAATTGATATCCCTCCCTCCAAATTGAGCCGCCAAAATTTATCACCCACTCATTATCCATTCATTGATTTCATTCTTAGGTAATCAAAGATCTTAGCCCTAAATCAGATCCTCCCCAAAATCAATTCAAATTCCTTCTTCTGCTTACAAAAAGGTAGAGTTTTTTTAGTAATGTGGTGTTGTTAGAAATTTTATTTATCAAAATGGATGTTTTGAAACATATTTACCAATATGGTTATTTATTAAAAACTTTATTTTTTCACTCATAATGTTATTGGATATAAATGTTTCAATTTTAAATAATGTTATTTAAAAAGGTTTAAATGGACCAAGTTTTTAAAAAATCACAACTTGTTTTTTTTTTGGGATCTATCAGTTTATAAAAGTTTCTTTCTAAATGCTTTTAGTTTTTCATAAATGTTTTCTTATTTCTTTTTTAAATATGACTATGCAACTATTAAGTATATTAAATTATTATTATTATCTATTTTAATGTTGTACAAGTGGAAACGTCATCGAATGTATAAAGCATATAATTTTTCTTATTTACTATTGTTACGTGTATTTTATCAAATATCTATTT
Source organism: Flaveria bidentis (assembly GCA_018326385.1). Classification (NCBI taxonomy): domain Eukaryota; kingdom Viridiplantae; phylum Streptophyta; class Magnoliopsida; order Asterales; family Asteraceae; genus Flaveria; species Flaveria bidentis. Next base: position 19,263 of record BJCM01064096.1, read on the forward strand.
TATTTTCACATATTCATTTTATTAAAAAATTAATAATTTTATTTTATAAAGTTTAAAATATTTAATATTTTCACAAATTCAATAAAATTTTCCAACCATTTTCTCAGGCGATTGCTAGCGTAGGCTCACATTTCCATTGGTTCTCCTTCGCAATTGCGTTAGTAATTGAGGATTGAATCTCTAACATTATTTCTCTGCAAGCTTTGATCATCATATTTAATAAATCATTTTAAAAAATGCATTTGTATTATCTGTTAAATTATTTAAAAATATGTTTAAAGGTGTTTACGTTGATAGAAAATTAAAGGCACGAACGTGTAATTATTTTCAAATTAATTAAAAGAACTTTTAATGAAAGAATACAAACATCACCATTTGAAAATATGGTGCTAGTGTTTACGAAATAATTAGACAACTAGTATATCAGGGCATATTTATATTAGAAAAAAGTTTAAGTAAATGTGTGTGAAGAACTAAAATCATTTTAAAAGAAAACTTTTTTAACCGGCATAGCAAAAAATAAATTTGATTTTTTCAGAAAACTTTTGCTTTAACTCTTTTTAAATAACATTATTTAAATTGAAAAAAAATTATCCAATAAGATTATGAGTGAGAAAATAGATGAAAAACCTATTTTGGTAAATATTTTTTAAAACACCCATTTTAATAAATAAAATTTCTAATAACACCATTTTGGAATAAAAAAACACCAAAAAGGTAACTCATCTCTCTCTCTCTTTCTCGTTTTAGTATAATAGGAGTTTACATTTTGACATATATTTTATTAGATTCTATTGTTCTAGGATAGTTTTCTCAATGTTATGAATACTTTTGTTTTGATTTTTGGTTGAACTCCTATATTGTTCCATAATGTTCAGTTCTGTTTGATATATGCTTATTATATTTTGGTTTGAATCAAGATTGATAATTTTTTTTGTTATTTAGTTGATTACATACTTTTATGAGAGTTGCTTGTTTTGTAGAGTGCAATAGAATATGTGTCCGAATCACGTTCCATGACGGGATTGGAAGTGTTTCTTATGCGAACTAGAAAACCGTAGCGTAGAAATGCAAACAAGAGAAAAAAAGAACGTAAAAAGCCATTATTATAGAAACATTAACAAATAATTAAAACTTGAAAGTTCGTAAAAAGATATGTAACTATATGGTTTAATAAAAAAGAGTAAAATACTAAATATACAAGTTGTGTCTAAATCAATAATCAAATGGGTGTGTATGTAATATTTATATTTAATAAAACGGATATATGAAATTGAAATTTTAATTTGAGTATATATATGTAGTTGACTATGTTTTAAAAGAGTATATATGTAATATAAAAAATTTTAAATTTAAATTAATAAAGTTTGTAAAAGAAAAATATGTAATTATCCCGGAGCGAGAGTAGGGTGAAGCAAAACCATCGGTTTAAATATGATATAAATAAATAGCGCTTATATTATAATTAAAGAAAAAAAACCAACAAAAGCATTATTAGGGCCTTAAGTTTAAATGATTAAGATAAAATATGCCAAAAACTTTTAGGTCTATATATAAACATAAAATTTATCAGCTTTGAAGAATCTGTGATTGGTGATATTCTGTGGAGATCGAGAATGTCGACGGAAACGGAAGCCTGCAAGAAGAAGAAGTACTTCTTTAGATGTTATCGGTCTATTCCCACAGGTTGGATAGATGGAGAGAGGTTGATTTTTCTCTCACCTTTAAGAGCAATGATAGAAACGCTTTCTGCAGTTGGTCTCCGGGTACTTTCTGGGGCCAACGGTGATGGGTGGGTCAAGGTGGGTGCTTTTCGCGACCCGCTGTATAATGGCCACTTTACGAGGCAGCATATATGCACAGCGACTGTGGGCAATTGGATTGCCGTTTTGGATCAGGAAAACAATTCTTTTACAAAAGTGAATACGGAGGACTTCACAAGATACTATCGGTATTTTTGTTCGACAAGATGTGAGTATAGAGATAGTCGAATGATATATGTTGAGACTCTTGTGTCACCGAATCCATGATAGGTGATCTGTTTTCTTTGAATTGTTTACCTCTAGCAGTAAGTATGTTTTCGATCTGTTATTGTTTCGGATTCAAAACTCCTGATTATCTAGTGAGTATGTTTTCTTAATCATATATATTTGCTTCACATAATCATTCAGACAGGCAGATTATTATTGTTACTCACATCATCCCACTAGCTATTTGATGCTTTTGATACAATGTTAGATTTTGATTATATGCAAGGTTTTCTCAAACATTGACCACTTACTTCTTATCTTTCATTTATTGTTGCATTATGTAATAATTTTTAGCTTTATTCTTGCAGCATTTTGATCTTTTGTTTTGAATGTCACCATGTACAATGCCAGGAAGAGACAGGTCATCTCTTCAAAAGTCATCTTCAAGTTTCATATGGTTTTGAATGCTTGCGGCATTGTGGTTGATGAAATGCACAAACATTTTGTTTTTGTCTTCATGTAACGTTGGTGAGTTGAGTATGTTGATGACCACGTATCAGGAAATGTAACTGTGCCCTAAGCATCCTGGCTATGTTTATTCTGAAAACGGTTTACATCCTCGAACAACTTTGTTTTTTTTATGAGTGAAGACCTGAATGAGTCATGGCATTGTTGGAAGGCAAATACCCACTGGATGAAAAAAAAATAAATTATTTACATGTACATCATATTTAGTTTTCCTTTTTTATCATCTAACATTGGTCCCTGGTTTACCAGTTATTAATCTTCCTACTTTAATAAAAAAGTATTTTAGGATAACACGTGTCAACACCACAATCATTCTCATCAAAATTTTCTCGTCTCTCTCTTATTAAATAATTACCTTAATTACTAAATAATATTTTTAACACTTTTTTAGATTTAATAAATTAAGAAAGATATCTTTATTAATGTAATTTCTAAATAAATAATTACCTTAATTACTAAATAATATTATTTAACATTTTTTTAGTGAAGTCACACATATATCTTCTCTAACGAGGTTGTCATCAGGGAAACGTAACTTATTAAGTAAATCAAGGATAGCATCTCCTATACCAATGTCTGATTTGACATCTGATCATGAGGATGAAGCAAACGTTTTTCTTAAAGACCCATTTAATGGAATCTCTAAAGGTATTTTTAAACATACAATCATATTCAAATTTTCCTTACTAAATTTATTTAATAATGTATATAATTTCTTTTAAATATACATAAAATTATTACTAACATTATATTTTTTTCTGACACTTATCATTATTTATTCATCAGATTACTTAGACCATGGAGACCAAACACTTGTACGCGAGTTATGTAAGGTTAAACTGTGGAATCAAGAAGGAAAAAATCCAAGAATACATAACGGTGTAAACACTTATTTGATATGTTGATACTATAGAAAAGTGGAGCTTCCGGATTACAAACAACCAAGGGAAAGTTATGAAAATCTTTTCCAATGTATGGATTCTAAAAGCAAGTTTTTCATGAATAACATTAGACGTTACAATTCAATGTTTTCTTTTACTTTAATGGGTGGCAAGATTGACTCATCGATTAATAGAGGTAACGCTCCATTCATATTTAGACTAAGTGGTCAGAACTATCATAGTATGGGTAGTCTTCTACCACAGAGTGGATCAAGACCAAAGTTCTCTCAATTGTATATATACGACACTGAGAATGAGGTGGTGAATAGAAAAATGATATTTGGGTAAGTTATATGTTACAAATTACTTTAGATATTTAAAACTTTCATTATGTTATCTTTAAATGTATACTAAGTAATGTACATATTTCTTTCGGTGAATCATCCAAAAAAAATACATCTGCTCAAGATGATCAAGATCATCAAATTATACATGAACTTAAGGTTATGCTAGATTCAGATAACCAATTAGTTAAGGTTTATAGGATGGTAAGAGATTCTTTCAGTAACAATCTTCATGTCAACCTAAAGCTGCAACTAATTGGTAAGAGGAACAAAGATGGTAGGACATACAACCTACCAACTGCATCTGAGGTTGCATCTTTGATTATCGGTGACATTGGTGATTGTATCGATAGGCGTGATGTTATCGTTGAAACTCAAAATAGAAATCTAAGACGTATAAGTGAGCTTCATCCTTCATACCTTCCTCTACAATATACGTTGTTTTTCCTATATGGTGATGATGGTTATCGAGTTGATATACTTCATATAAATGTTGGAACCTCAAAAAATAAGAAAAGGGAAAGGTTATCAATGAGATAATTTTTTCCATATCATGTTGAGGATCGTGTTAATAAATTCTCATTGATACTAAATTCTAGAAGACTTTTCCAACAGTTTTTAGTCGACTCGTATACAATGATTGAGAGTGAAAGGTTAAACTTCATACTTAATCAGCAAAAAGTCTTAAGAAGTAAATCATATGATATTATCTTCAAAGAACAGAACAAAGGAATTAAAAATACGGCTGGCAGCGGTAAACGTGTTATCCTACCTTCATCTTTTACATGTGGTGCACGGTTCATGATGCAGAATTATCTTGATGCTATGTCTCTTTGTGTAAGGCCCCGTTCCTGGATACCTCACAGTTGGTCATTCACAGCATTTAAATACATTAAACATTACAAATTTACAAGTTTAAGCAGCAGAATTACTTTACCAAAAACCATTCATTTCATTGAAAACACTGTTGCTGAGTAATACATTATTGTTTAATCAAATACAAAAAGAATTGTTTAATTGCATTACAAAACAACAACAATAACATGTATGAATGGACGTCAGTTTTTCCCCGCCGAGTAGCTTCACCCTCGTGCCATCCTCAGCAATAATTACCTGCCAACTGAAAATGTATAAAAGTCAGTGTTGCTAAGTGAGTTCTAGTTTTAGAAACATTAAAATACCTTGTATAACTTGTATATATGAAAATAATTCTTTTAACAAAATTCATCCTTTACTTTCATCCGTGAGCATCCATCATACATACATCAAGGTAATACCTTATTTTCATTATCATGCTCATTCGTTATACATTATCATTATCTTTCACTTTCTTTCTGGACCAATGTGCAATACCCCAAACATTGTGCACGAAGCTGATGTTGGGCCTGAGGTCTATAAATAGACCCTGAACATTGTGCACTAAGCTTGACCCAGTCACCTAGGGTATGCTACAAGGGTCCCTGTCAATCTCAATGATTGACCCTGTATGCATCCTTTGGGGTAGCTAGTCCGCATCACAGTTGAGCTAACGACAACGAGGTCGTGCACCTCCATTTATTTGCTTGCAAGACTTTCATTCCTTCATTTACGTTCCACTTTTCTTCATCGTTAATATTTCACTTATTAATGATAATACTTTACATTCATAATCATAATCACGCCACGTAAAGCCATACAACAATAATAATAATAATAATAACAATAACAATAATAATAATAATAATAATAATACGGAACAGTCATAATCAATCATAAAGTAATCATGATCACGCATGAATCTGCCATTAATAAGCTCTAGTCAAACCTTGTTCAAAACCCTAACTGCACAAACTCCCAAAAATTCTCGTAATAAATTCTTAGGCGCATCAATACTATGTAGGCATATGACCCTGTTTGAGCGTTTTATCACTATGCAGGCGCTTCGACCAACATTTAACAATTTATCACTTAGGCGCATGAGCCATTCAGGCGCATGGGCTATCCAGGCGTATGGACCATTCGGTCGCATGTACTGCTCAGGCGTATGGTCCTTTCGGACGCATGAACACTTGGGCGCATGGTCCATTCGGACGCATGGGCACTTAGGCGCATGGTCCATTCGGACGCATGGGCACTTAGGCGCATGGTCCATTCGGACGCATGGGCACTATTGGGGCGCATGGCCCTACACTTAGTCATCCGTCTAACATCCTAGGCGCATGGACCACTGTTCAGGCGCATGAGCTCTACTTAGTTATTCTAAGGCATTTCTAGGCGCATTGGGGTATTGTTTGGTTGCATGAGTTACACTTGGTTATTCTAAGGCAGTTCCAGGCGCATGAGCCTTTTTTAGACTCGTGGACCTTCTGCTCAACATGTTTCTAGGATATTTTTAAACCCAAACATCAAGCCTATCTGTTCTAAGCTTACCAAGGTCATTCTAAGCATGAACAACACATGAACACCTAAGAAACATCATCAAACATGCATAATACATACGGGTATACATACATAACCATATTGAAATCGTTTTAATACATTTTCAGCCCCAAGAATAGTTTAAAACAAGTAAAACCGGGGTCTAGAAACTCACCTGGTGCAACTTTGGGTGTATCTTCCTTCTAACCCAGATGCGAATGCTATCTAACACCTAGAAACCCAACACACACACATGAACACACACACAAACACATAAGCATATAACCAAGACAAAAACCCAACATAAACACTTAGAAACACTTAGAATTCTTACCTTAAATTCGACCTCTTCTTGTTCTTCTTCAAAAACCCGAAGTTTCCCCTGCTCCCTCTATCTCTCTAAACCGATTGCAAAAGATGAAAAGTGACATGGCGTGGGTGGCCATGTTGCTTTTGTACCAACTTTTATTATTTTTGTCCTTTTGACACTTTTAACCCCTCAACTTGGGTTAAATTGCATTTCCTACTTTTGTTCTTCATTTCTTATCTTTCTTTTAAAAGAATAACCGGGTGTTACACTTTCTAAGTGGTACGGCTATCCAGATTTCTTCATCACTATTACATGTAACCCGAAATGGCCAGAAATCAAAAGATTTCTTGAAGACACCACACTCAACCCCGAAGATAGACCTGACATACTTTGTCGATTGTTTCGACTTAAACTCGACTCAATTATTAAAGACCTAAAGGATATTTCAATACTCGGCTCTGTTTCAGTAGGTATTTATTTTTATTCTTGTATTTTATAATTTATTATTACCGCATATATATATATCTATATATATATATATGTGTGTGTGTGTGTGTGTATACATATATGTATATGTATATATATACACTTCATATTATGGCTTGATTTTAGAATAATATTGTTTGATTTTTTGTTTCTTCTTTACATAATAATGCTTA
>BJCM01064098.1:0-12674 GCA_018326385.1 Flaveria bidentis
ATATATATACATATATATACATATACATACATATATATAAACATATATATATCCATATATATATACATATATATATATATACATATATATATATATACATATATATATATATACATATATATATATATACATACATACATATATATATATATATGATATTTAGCTTTGTCAGTATGAAGAGTAGTTTTGTTATTTTTTTAGTTAGGAAAAACTACAAGTCTACAATTATCACCAATCCTTGGCTTAATCTTTGTGCAAACATTTTGAAGACATGGCGTGGGTTCAATCCTACACAAGGCTTGTTATTGAGGTATATGAGAAGTGTGTTGGACCGAAAGGGCTAACTCTACTACAATGTTAATTAACTTTTTTTTTTCAGGTTAAATTCCTATACACACCTATACAATGCAGGAGATTTTCATTATTAAATGAGAAAATGACATAAACGGTCCATGTGATTTGACGAGATTGTATATTTGATTCCTAGACTATGAAAATTACAAAGTTAGTTTAAACTATTGTACAGTCATAACAAGTTTGGTCCTTTAATTCTAAAAATTGCAAAATTCATACTTTTATGTGAGTGTTACACTTTTGTTTCTAAAATTAAACTTAAAAGTTAGGCCAAACTTTATAAAATGCACAAAAACTTAATGACTTTAATGTTAAGAACAAATATACGATTAGCGCATAAAAGTTTGGACTAACTTTTCAAGTTTTTAAGTTTGAGGATCAAACATGTAATTTGGTTAAACCACAAGGACTATTTACGTAATTTTCTTTTATTAAATTGAAAACATCAATGTCGACATGTGACTAAAATCTTATTTTATTTTGTGTATTAGATTTTCTAAAGCTTGTAATGGGTAAGTTATATTTTCTAACATGTAACGTGTATTTTATTTAGATTTTATTTACAATAATTATACGAAAACGTACAAAACTTAACAAAAGTCGTTATGACAACTAATACCGCATTATCTAACAAGACAACAACAAATTTCTAGTGGTCGGCATGAATTGTAGCTTCCGTTTTAAATGATTTTTTTACTGCTAACAAATACTTTAAACACGTCATCCGGGTAAACCTATTAGCGAAAGAACACCCATTCTAGCGAACATATACAATAATGGTAACTTGACCTGCTTATTATTTTAGGAAAAACCAACCATTTAAATGCCTATTATTATAAAATCTATGACTCACTTGAAACATATTCTACTAAGTGAGACTCAAACCTATAACCTACACTTTACAAAGACATTGAGTGACTCTCAAACCAACTGATTTAGCGCTCACTGACTTTTTAAATATTTTATTACTTACATAAGTTAGGAAACAAAAATCAGTTGAAACGGTTGAGGTGTTTCTTACTTAGGGGCTGTTTGGCAGCCTCTTAATCAATCTTTTAATGGTTCAGAGGTTTGAATGGTTCAGCACTTAATGGTTCAGACTGTTTGTTCGGCAAGCACATGTCTAAATGGTTCAGACATTTGCCTCTAAATGGTTAAACATTATACTAGTGTTGAATGGTTAAGATGTTTAATGCTAAATGGTTAAGATCTCTTATCTGAATTGGTAAGACGTTTGAATTTGAATAGTTAAACGATATACTAGCTCGTAATAATTCAGACATCTTAATGGTTCAACACTTAATGGTTCTGACCTCTTATTGATTCAACACTTAATCATTCAGAAGTTATCAAACAGCCCCTTAGTGAAAGTGCATGGTTCGAATAAACTTTAGTTACTAGGATTATTTAATTTCGTTTTTCTTAGTTGTAAATTTATAAACCGACCAGATTTATAGATTCACAACACGCTAGAATGCTAGATTCGAATCAAAATAATTTAAAAAAAAACAAAACCTAATTGCAACGAATGTGATATATCTAGGTCATAATAAACTAATTTTGAATAATTAGAAAGTGTTCTCCGTTTATTTTTGAATATCTTTTAAATTTTCTTTTGATGTTTTTATACCAAATACACACTTTGTACTAGAAGAGATATTTGATGCTAATTTTAAAATATTACACATATATGATTTTTAGGGGCATTAGTTTCAAAAGCGTAAGCTACACCGAACGGTCTGGTGATTGATAATCAAAGAAATTCTAATCATGAAACCATAATGATGATCAATCAAACTAGCACTGATTTAAAACGATTGCAAGTAAATATCGCTCTATTTAAAACGAAAAAAAAAAGAGTTACACACAATACTTTTGACCCTTGTTGGTCAATATTGAGGGTTAGAAACAGTAAAGTGCTTAACAAGAATGCATCTCACAAACATAAGCAATTTGAGGTGTCATTGTTCTTAAGGGTCAAGAACAAGACGAAAATCACAAACGTTAGAATGGTTTAATTGGTATATATTATCAAGACTAATATGAATTATAATATATTCACATATGCCGATAAAGATTTTAATGAGAATTTCTCCTCATCGTTCAAAAAAGAAAAATATAAGATAGCTTAGAAGCCGTAATAGAATAAAAGTATGTTTTATGAGCCCTTAATTGCACCATGTGCGTTATGGGCCCTAATTGTACCATATGATTTATTAAACGAACGAAACATCCTTCAAGCTTATTCGATTTTAACCTCTATCAAAGATGTAAAACAGTGTAGTTGAAGAACATTAAATTTTAACCTCTATATGAACAGCATTTAAGAAACAAGAACAAGCATGTTTCGTTAAGAAAAACACAATAACTAAAAAAACACAATTAACTGTATAAAATACACAGTAAAAGAGTAGATTTCATATGAGCAGTAAAAAGTAAAAAATTATTATCGTTTTATATAACTTCTACTTGTTTTAAAAAATACTCGTTTTTATGGTATAGTTTTTATAAAAAAAATAATTTTCATATATAAAAATTATAAATGTTTATAAGAATTGAAGAAATTTGGAAAAGTCAACAAAAGTAGTATGTCTAAATACTCTATTAACAAAAAAATTTCTTACAATTTGATCTCAACCTTTAATTAAAACATTGATAATTGATATTTTTTATTACACTTTTTAGATTTATTAATCTTGTTATATTTTTTTTGAACGACAACCAATATATTTTATTAGAATAAACTAGCATGATGTTAAAACTAGTACAATTTTAAAGAGATATCGTAACATTAAAATTACACCAATCCTTCCGGTATAGCCTTTTTGGAACCCTCGATATTTAGCCCAAATAAAGGAGTTTGTTTTGATGTTTTTTATCAACTTTCTTCTGTTACATTAAGCACCATTGAACACCTTCTCATTTATTGATTTCCAAATAAACCAAAGTATCGCAACAATATTAGTGTGACATGAATCTTTAAAGCATTCCTTACCGTTGAGATTATTTAAGAGTGTCCATAAATCCTTGATCAAAGTTAATTAGAGAGGCAAGGTTCCGTTTGCACCTGAGTTTTGACATTTGAGAAGCAAGTGATTAGATTTGAGTTTTGAACCCTAAGCTAATAAATTACTCCCAACTATAGCGTTTTTCAATTCCAACTTCATTTGGATCTTTGATTTGAAGGTAGTTACATTTAGATGTTTGTGGAATTGAATATAGAATTAGAAATCTTTCTCTTTTTATTAAACATCCATCATATGTTTCTTCTCTTCTTAAGTTGCGTTTGGTTGGAAAGAATGGAATGGAATTGAGAAACTAGTATAATTTTCAATTAAAATTATGTTTAAATGAACAATTAAAAGTAAACCCAAGAGAATATTTCACCTCAAATTCCTTTGGTTGTGGGATTTTAAAATCCTTCCACCTAGAGAGGGATTTTGAAATCCCACAACCAATAGAATTGAAGTGAAACATTCTCTTGGGTGTTACATTTCATTACCCATTCAAACATAATTTTTATTTAAAAGTTTATACGTTTCTCAATTTCATTCCATTCCTTCAAACCAAACGCAGCCTATTTTCTTTGAGATCCGTGGTTCGATGTCTTTTCTTGTTCTTATGTTCTCATGTTCAGATATGTTGATATGACTTAGAGTTTTGCAAGGAAGATGACGTCTTTTGCCTTCGTTGCAATCTTCTAGGTTCTTCATCGCCACATTTCAAAAGTTGTGTGTCCGACAAAATGTATGATTGTTTGAGTTAGGTGTATTTGCTCGTTATAAATTTTATACACCCATAAAAATACTAAGTAACTGGTGTTAACTCTTTCTTATAAAGAGTGGATTGACCCCTACAAACACAAAAGGAGCTAAACATATATCTTAAGGATAGAATGGTTTTCTATGAAGTTATCACATGAATATTAAAACTAATAACATGAGTCAGCAGTAGCAAAACTATTATTGTGCAGTGTTACCCAAACTATTATAAATATAAATGCACTCCTTAAAAGTACATAAAATATTCAATGATCTAGAGTGGGTTTATACCATGCGCAGGCTAATAGTTAATTTAATTTTTGAATGATTAGTTTGAAGTAAAATAATAGCTTTGTTTAGCAAATAAAGATTCATCTAAAGGAATATTAGTATAAAGAATTGCTAAAAGCTCAACAAAGCCAAAGAACTTATATAAAAAAGGTTGCTCCCCATTCATGAAACTTGACAACTATAAGGGGACTTTGCAATTATGGAATCTATTCAATATTATATTTTAGAAATTAAACCTTATTAAATACAAAGAAGTTAGGTAAGTTAGACAAGTGGAATTATGCATGAATGTCACATTATTCTAAAACTTGCTAAACGATTGAGTTTTTTTAGCAGAGTTTTAAGGTTTGAATTATGTTTTTTTTAGTTTTATGTATTTAACCCGTTGAGACCACATGTCCAGTGCAATCTATTTTTTACCTAATCTTATTGATTATCGGAGAATTGATACGGCCCGAAGAGCTTTCTGGTAACGGCTTCAGAAGTTTAAAAATAGTAACAAAAGAAAAAGATAATATTTGCATATTCTTATGCATATGTCAATTGTAAAGGTTTATATATTTTCTCATGTTAGTTTATATTGGTATACATATGATGTATATAGAATACAAACTCTACCTCCGAACATTGTTTAGATAAGTTTCAGTTATATTTGGGTTCTTTTTACAATGAAATACATAGAATTAAAACCCTTAAAACCCCTAAGACCCGCTAGATATATAAATATAAACATTATCATGTCTAAGTAAATTATATAATGATAAGTGGTATTTAATTTATCCTACATATTGATTACCTTATTGATTAAACTAACTTCACAAGACTTTTTGTGGGTTATATTCATTCATAATTGCAAATAGTTAAGACTTTCTTGATTACTTTTTGGGACAACAATGATTGTTCATCATGAAGAGATAATGAATCTTTAGTGATAAAGTTTGGTGCTTTCTTACTCAATCATGAGTTGTGATAGTTGTCAGAATCTTCCCTTTCAAACTAGCATGCAATTGGAACAAGTCTCTATCCTCATCTTCCTTACATACATACATGCATGCATACATATACACACATATATATACATATATACACACACATATACATCATACCTTTAATTGGTTCTTGATGCAATTAAGATGGGAAGACAACCATGTTATGAGAAAAATGGGTTAAGAAGAGGACCATGGAGTGTTGAAGAAGATCATAAACTTATGACCTTCATCCTCAACAATGGCATTCAATGTTGGCGAATTGTCCCGAAGCTTGCAGGTTTGCTTTTCATCTTTGTTCTTTTGGAAGAACGTAGTTGCGTGATTTGAGGTTGATTTTTGTATGTGTTATTAGGGTTGATGAGATGTGGGAAGAGTTGCAGGCTTAGATGGATAAATTATCTAAGACCGGACCTTAAAAGAGGCGCGTTTACAGAAGCTGAAGAGGATATGATCATTCAACTCCATGCTCGTCTTGGCAATAGGTAATTAGTATGATATCTTCTCTTGCACTTATGTTCCATTAAAGTAAGGATGATAATTTCTAACATTGCCTGAAAATAATCATATTTTGAGCTATCATATCTAACATGTTTAATAAATGAGTCGTGTTCTGATTAACTTAGATAAGTAGGTCTTGTTTGGTTAACCTTTCTAACCCTGTAAACATGGTGAACCTTTAGCCCGTTTAGTTAAACATGTCAACCTATCAGCTTGTTTAATTAAACATGTCAACCAGTTTAATAAAGCATGTCAACCCACCAACTAATTTAATTACAAGTCAACTTGTTCAATTAACATGTTAATATGCCAACCAGTCAACTTATTTGGCTTGTTTAGATAAATGAGTTAAATGAGTTATGTTCGTGTTACATGGCTTTAAGTGTGTTTGGGTTAGGGTTGACATATTTAACATGAATGAATATTTGGGTCATCCTTGATTTCATTAAACGATTCAACCTATCAACCCAACAAAATTGCACTCATAAATCAAAGTATTATTGTTTGCACCTAAAGAATCCACTTATAATTATTTTGGTGATATTAGGTGGTCAAAGATCGCAGCTCAATTTCCTGGAAGAACAGATAACGAGATCAAGAATCACTGGAATACTCGGATAAAAAAAAAGATGAAGTTCATGGGATTAGACCCTCGTACACACCATCAAATCGGGCAACATCATAGTCTTGTCTCCACCATCAAAAGTGATCAGAACTACGTATCCACTTCTTCACATAACGTGTTTAATAATCAAACAATCAAAGAAGAAAAAACCGACATTTATAGTGATAAACTTCCAACAATCGAGGATATTGGATTGATGATGATGTCACATAATCATCAAGTTGAATCTTCAAGCTCTTCATTTGAGTTAGAACTCCCACAAAATTGGAATGATATCCCAGGATTCCAATGGGATGTTTTTAATGATCCAGGATTGGGTTTTCAGTGATCCGAGGTTAATTTGTAACTTCTTCTATTAAAATAAATATTATGTTTAATTAACCATGTATTTTAGTATTTAAAATTAATTTATTTGTGTTAAATTGTTTAAATTCCCCAATTTGATTTGTGAATTCTTGAGTGGCTAATATAATCTTCAAACTCTAAGGAATGGTTTTCTTCTTTTCCTTTAAAAGTCGCTCATTGGCTTAAAGTTGAACCAAACTAAATAATCATCAAAGTTTTATGGTAAATTGGATTTTAATAATCCAAATTAATATTTATTGGCCGATAACAATCCATATTATTGATTTGGCGGACAATAATCTCAAATTTTATTTTTATTACCAACAACAGGCCCAGTAACATAATTATTGTATATTCACACTCGATTTATACTTATTTTAGGTTCGATTTAGCATGTAGTTTTTTCATTTCATTCATAATCATTATTGTGAACGAAACTGAGTCGAAATGAAACGTAAATTTTTAATAATTACATTACTGTGACTGTTGTTGGTAATAAAAATAAAAGTTGAGATTGTTACCGGTCAAATCAATAGTATGGATTATTATCGGTTAATTAGTAATACTTTAAATTATTAAAATCCAATTTACAAAGTTTTAATAGTGTCTCGTTATGCGTATGAGTCGCAATTGACTATTTATGAAGAATAAATCTCACTAAATAAATAACAAAGTCTCATAATTCCTTCGTCAATTTGGGAGAAGAATAAATATACTAAACCCTATGTTTTGCATACATTCTATTTAAGTCACTTAATTTCAATAATCTAATAACTTTAAAAAAAATTCACTAACAATCTAACAATAGTAAACTTTTGAAATGGTTTTCCTTTTAAAAATCTATAGTTAAACAATCTTTTTCCATAAACATTCAAGATTTCAAGATTTCAAAATTGACTCTGGGCTGATGGGCCTCTAGAGCTCAGATACATTCTGAAATGGGCCAAAGGCCCAAAAAGCCTTTAATAAAACAGCCTAACAGCTTCTTGTTTCCACTTTCCAGAGCTATCCAGAAACACTCAAAGATAAAAGAGAACAAAAAAATAAGTGGACCCCTGACCCAATATCTCATCCCTTCTAGAACTTTCTATTCCTATCCTGTACTTACCTATATATACAAACAACCCCCTGTACATTTTCATCAGCTGTTTTTATTGGCACTAGAAATCATATAAGCATGGCTCAAAGTCAAATGACACTCTCATTATTCTCTCAAAGAATCACCAATCCTAAGTCAAACTCTTTATCTTTGATTTCAACTCCAAATTGCCACAAAAAGAACCCTAATTTCACCATCATTAAAGCAGAATCAAGAAATGGGGATCATTTGCAGAGAACAAGCATCAAGACTCCACAACAAAACCAATCTATAAAGAAAAGAATAATCCAATCTGCACCAGTTGGTAAGTTTTAATTCAGAAATAATAATCATTTTGTGTTCAAGGTTATGCCACCAACTGGTAATTACTAATTCTTTTATGAAAGATGAAAATTTTCTTTGTTTTTTCTTGAATTTATGATATGGGTATACATAATTGTGTCATATAAGATCATAAGACCAATCAAGATTCCATCTTTTTGTGTACATGATCGAATTTGGGTTCATCTAAGCTCGCTACTCGAACTTTGCTATCAAACTTTATTTTTAAAACTCGAGCTTGATTTGTAAGTTGCTTTTAAATTGGAGCTTGGTTATTAGTTTTTATTTTTTTTATTTTTTTCATACAATTATAATAAACTCATACTTCATCAATTTTCTCAACATGTGTCATGAACATCATACATATGCATGCAAAATTCTTTCACATCATACTAAAGCACCAATCAAGATTCAATTTTCTCAACATGTATCATGAACATCATACATATGCATGTATTCTTCTTTCACATCATACCAAAACACCAATCAAGATTCAATCTTTTTTGCTCACAGTGTCATGGGACAGATTCCCAACAACAAGAACAATACAACAAATGATGAACACAATGGAAAGACTAATGGATGAGCCACCATCACACCGCGGTGGCTCGTGGTCACAAGATGAGACCCCAAGCAGTTACAGCATGGGAAGAACACCATGGGAGATCAAAGAACATGTACAAGACTACAAAATGCGGTTCGATATGCCCGGGATGACGAAAGAAGATGTGAAGGTGTGGGTTGAAGAGAAGATGATGGTTTTAAAAGCAGAGAAAGTGAAGAAAGATGATAATGGTGAAAGTGATGAAGAATATGTTGATGATGGAGATTGGAGTTCTGAGAGTTATGGGAAGTATGGTTTTCGGGTTGCATTGCCTGAGAATGTAGAGTTTGAGAAGATTAAAGCAGAGGTTAGAGATGGGGTTTTGTATGTAACTGTACCTAAAGCCCCTGTTAGTTCAAAGATTGTGGATATTAATGTGCAATGAATGAAAGTGTAGGGACCAGATTAGTAGTTTCAAAAGATTTGATGATGTTTACATTGATTTTTATACGAGATGATAAAAAAAATTATTCTACCAAGAAACATACACTTTTCTATTAGTAGTAAAAGTTATTTTGTTCTTTTTTTTAACGGTATAATTGTTAATTTTTTATTTAGGTGTCTTTTGTTCATGATAATTTTATTTTTTTTTGACGGATATGAAACATTTATTCTACTCTTAAATTAAGTAAGAGCGACATATGTGAATTCTTTTGAACTTAAAAATACTTGAGTCTGACACTGAATTTTATTCAATGTTTTTAGAATCGGATCGGATTGGATCGGACGGTAACTGTGTTGGTCACTTTACTGGTTGATCGATCAGACCGGATTTAAAACCGGATAACGTCATAATTATATATATTTATGTTATATATATAATTTAATATAAATATTTTATGTGTATTTTATAGCATTATAAAAGTTAATAATAAATTTATGTCTAACACTACAATTCATCGCGTTAAACCCATTAAACTCTAAAAAATTAAAAAAATATTATAAATATCATAAATCTGGTTCGACTATTGAACCGTTTGATTCTTTGGCTACAAAACAAGTTGAAGTAGACCAAGTCACTGGTCCATCCGAATCCTAGTCCGGTTGGTCCATGGTCTAATCCAAATTAAAAAACACCGTTATATAAATACTCCAATCTATTTTAAAAGGTTGCATTATCATCTTTGAACTCAAACTACACTTTTAACATTTTTATTGAAATAATATTATGCAAGAAACAAGATGGTTGGAATAGTGTTCCAACTAACACCCGAAACCAAAACAAAAGAACGTCTCGCATTAACTACCTTGGTTGTCCCTTTGGAATTGCTATATTTCAGTTGGAAGCTATTTTTTGCAACAAAACAAAATAAAATGATTATAAGTTACTCATGATTCATGAGGAGAATATAGAATATGTTCGATTGATGTATATATTACTTTTCTTTTGTTTTAATTATAACTATAATATATAGCTACCTAGGATGTTTTGTTTCTTTTAATCAAGTGGTGTTGAAGCGTTCAAGGAATGACAATATATTAAGTTACTCTATCATGTGTTATAATGTCACTTTCTAAATGAGATTAAACAAAAGTATACATTTTCAATAACTAAAAAATCATAAGTAGTTTGTAGTTTTAGATACCTTTTATATAAGTTTCAAAATGGTTAATAAGGGAATCCAAACCAATTAATATTATATCATCTCACACTACCACATAAGAAGTAAATGAATTTGATATAAAGTTAGTTCTAATGGCGTTTCAACCAAACTAATTAAATAGCATAAAAGAAAATTAATAAACATCATAAAAATACAATTTTGGTCCTTAAGAGTGTTAGATATTGAACTTGTTTCAGCTTATAAATTTTCCGTCATTAGAGCTTTCACAATGGATTCTTTATAAATGTATGAGTGTGTTTCACATATTATAAGGAATGATTGTAAATGTTTCTAAGTGAATAAGAGATTAAAGTGACTGTTCATTTGTATATTTAGGGTATTACTGTTGAGTCCCAATAATTTTTAAATATTTTTAAAAATAGTTGTGAGTGGACAAAAGAGAAATGTAATTATAAATGTATATAAAATTATTATTTACTTGAAAATAATAGATAAAAATAGTGATTTTTAATATCTATAATCTATAGCCTATAATAAAAAAAAGTTTTTTTAAGACATGTGTTATTATTCTAGCATATAAAAAAATTATTTTCCCGTATCTCTCTCATAATAAATACGAAAGTTATAAAAACAATTAATTTGACTTTTCTTTTTAACTAAAATATATTAAAACAAATATATCTATATTTATATTTATTGTCTCTCTTATATTAAATGATAATTATTGTAAATTAGTAAACTAAAATATTAAACATCTAAAATATAAATGTAGTTATTTTAACACTTTATTAATACATATTAACTATGTAGTAATAATTTTTAATTCATTATGTGTTATAACTTTTAAATATTTATTATATATTTATTTCACCAATGGATAATAACTTCTAGAAAATAAAATATTTATAAAACTAATGATTTAATGTTATATTTATTCTACCCATATAACATATGGTTTCTAACCTTGTAATTATATAAATTGAGATAGAAAATACAATGTGCTATTAAAGGCAGCTTAGCTATGGTTGGATGTCCCCTTTGCATATTTAATAACTTCATTATTAGTTTGATTTATTCTTTTTGGTGATTATAAAACAGATATTAATTTGATAAAGTTAGTATATTACATAATAAACTATTGATTCTATTAACTAGTAATAAAAACTTGCAAATAATTAAGTTATTATTAGAAATATATATTTTTAAAGATGTTGATAGGCTAATGATAAACGTGTTGAAAACGTAATTTATGATGAAAGTTATGCATAATCAGGGGTATGAATTATGAAATGAAATTTGATAAACTGTATAAAAATATAAGAGTTAAGTTTAGTTTTGCGACCTGAAATTTTACAAGAATAATCATTTTCATTAAAAAAACTATAAATACCAATTTACCTATAAAAGTTTCACAATTTGTTTCAATTTCAATCCAAAAGTTTCATTAGTTATCTCAACGTAAATCCAAAGTTGTAAAGTTTTTGGACCGAAATCGAAACAATTTATGAAACTTTTGGAGGTAAATTAATGTTTTTAATATTTCAGTGGAAAATAATTACTTTTATCAAACATTATGGAGTAAAATAGAAATTAACTCAAAATATAATAAATGAGTTGTTATTAATAAAATTGTGGTTGAGGCCTTGAGGGTGTTATTAATCGATATATCTTTTTTTAGTGATAATAACTAAAATGTAGTTGAGATGCTAAAAAACCCCGACGAATCATGAGTGTGTATTGGTGAACCAACCAAAGAATGATTAATTCCAACTGCCCAAACTTATTAATTTCTATAACACTTTAAACCTTAACTTTTATATTATATATATGAGTATATGCATATTCTTCTCTAGAGATAAATTAACTACATAATTATTTTAAATATAACATTGTCAACAATGATGTGTAGCAGACAAAATAGTAAGTAAACATATATTCGGTATGTTCATTAACCTTTTTAATTGCAAACGCATTTTCAAACTTCCAAATATATTAACAGGTTCGTTTTTAAATCGTTCTACAACATCCATCTTTTAAAAGGTAAATTAACTCATTAAACAATCTAAATAAAAGGTTGTTAGATCAAAATTATCCATCCTGAAAAGCATGCAAATAGTAGTTGTCAAAAAAATAAAATAAAAACAGACCAATAGGAAAATTATAGGTTATAAAGTAGAAATTTAAAAAATGTGAAAAAATATAAAAGAATAAGTTTTTACACC
>BJCM01064100.1:0-18677 GCA_018326385.1 Flaveria bidentis
GTTTGGTAATTTAACAACGTGTAATTTGGGTAATTTTAATAATTCCTAATTTGTCTCCTTATTTAGTTTATTTGTTGACTAAATTTATTTTATTATATATTTAATTTATAGAGATTTTTACATATTTCCCCTTACTAAGATCACTAATTACATATTTACTCAATCAAAAAAATCATTTACATATTTTCCCTTTTTAAAACATATATATACATATTTATCTATTTATTAAATTTAATATATAAAAAGACAACTTTACTCTTATTTTTAAGGAATTTTAGATATTGATTTTTTGGTATTGTAATTATTTAAAGCTATGATAATTTCTTATGTATTTGGAGATTTAAAATAAAGCTTTAGATTTTTATATTTGAAGACATAAGGCTCGAATTTGATGATTTATTCAATTGATGGTTTAAAACACGAAAATATGTAAAAATATTTTAGTAAAAATAAGGATATTAATTATTCAATAAATTAATTTTTATGAAATATGTATAAGTATGTTTTAACAAGAGGAAATATGTAATTATTTTTTAGATTTGGGGAAATATGTAATTAATGATTTAGGAAGGGGATATATGAGAATGGCCCTAATTTATAAGATCTTCTTCTTCATCTTATATTTTTATGTGTTATTCATCTTTTTCATTTCTTAGCCATGAAGATTCGTTGAAAATGATTTAATCAACATTCAAACTTAAATGGTGGTTAAGCTTTTGAATTAAAATTATCATAAATATTGGTGGTGCTTGATTCTCCTAAACATGATTTGATTCTTTAAAAATAAAATTATGAGAACACAATGAATAAGATGATGGTGATGATCTTCATCACTCCTCATACTCTTGAATGATGACGATTATGGGTCATAGATGAGTATGCATCAAAGAAGATTATGATCATCGGCGAAGACGAAGATAAAAAACACGGTTAATAACGAACACTAGTGTTACGTATACACTTCTAATACGTATGCGTACCACCACTGAACGTAACTTTTGCTTTTACATATATTCTTTCTCTACTTCCTTGATCACATATACGTATCACATAATTTAATAATTTGATAAATTGTAACTTTGTCTTGTTCAAGCATTTGTATGTACTTTTTTCTTCTCTACGTACATAAATATAGACATGTGTAAATAAGTGTAACTAGTATTTTTACCCGTCGCGTGTTACCACGACACCGTACGTTGCGTGATAATGTATATATTACAATCGACCCGATTCGTTTTTAACTATATTTACGCAAATATGTAGAGTGACTCGAATTTATACCGTTGAATGAAAACGTATTATATTAGACCCGACTTTTTTTCAAACAAAACATATGTTGAAACATTTATATATGACTCGTGTCCGAATTAAGTTTACATCGAAATGTAGAGTTAGCAAAAGTATATTATATTTGATCCAACGCGTTCCCAAACAAAACTTACGTCGAAACGTTTAAATTTGACTTTACTAATATTTGAACAAAATTTACATCAAAACGTAGGCGTTTGTCGAAAAATAGTTAAGTCGGGTCACATCCGATTAGGTCCTAACGATGATGGACTCGAATTTATATTTTATAGGAGTAAATCCTGAACTTTAAAAACTTAAGGGGGTGAAAGTGTCTTTCTCAAAGTTTTACAAAAAGTTTAGGGGTAAAAAATATCAAATAAAAAAAGTTGAGAGAATTTTTTTGGCCGGTGGCATATGTCACCGACCTTTGTAAATTTGTATATATACAATATTTATGTGATTGAGATTCTAGAATATTTGTTTCTTATTCAATTACATAATTTTATTATTCAAAATTTATTGTTTCATGTAGCTTACATAGTACAATGTTGCATATATGTAACATACTGACATGAAAACGATTGAACTTGGTTTACATATACGTAACACATCATATCTTGATTACACATAAACTGTTACATATACGTAACTCTCTACACGATTTGCATATTCTTTGTCAACTTCTTTGATTTTATGTAGGCCATTTTTTATTTCTTAGAAAAATGATATGAATGTAAACGGGAGTTTTTTAATTGTAAATTAAACAATTTGAGATGGAGAGAGAGAAAGAGAAAGAGAGAATGAGAGAGAGAGAGAGAGAGAGAGAGAGAGAATGAGTGTGTGATTTTAGGGATTTGATTAAGTAAAAAATTAGAGCTTTCATATTATAAATATTTGTTTTGCCTATTATGTCACTACAAACATATAGTTAATGTTTTAAATTCATTTAATTACAATATTTTCATTTTATGATCTGAGTCATAAATTATAAAAATCAATATAGGATCAATGGTTTTTTGGCTTTGTAATAAAATGAGGTTTTTAATGGATCACTTATTTGTATATATGTATGTATGTATGTATGTAAGGCTTGAATCATTAGAGAACTAATATCAATGTCATATTTTTAGACTTTATACTTTCTACACACTATTAAGTATGTTCATATACATTAAAAATCATAAAAATATATAAAAACACATCAAACTAATGTTTGCATATATTTTTTAAACTTTATTTGTTTAGGTACAAATGTGTAGACAAAACAACCTATATGACTTACATATATGCAAATACGAATTTATTCATTGTCATCTTTATGAACTTCAAAAATGACATCTAAATATTATACTTGAACCATTTTTATATAAAATAATAAAAATAATTGTCCTAAGGAAGTGAAAACTCCGATGAACTCACAAGTTCATAATTAGGGATAGCAGCGAACCGAACAGTTGATGACTAACAGATACTCGATCAGTATGGAACTAAATATGAAACAAGGTTTTTCAATAGATATGAAACTCATATTATCAAAGCCCGTCTAATTGTCTTAAGGAAGAGAAAATTGCATATACGATCATTGTGGTTTGATCAAATTACATAATTGATCCTCAAACTTTGGGAATTACAAAGTTAGTCCAAACTTTTAAGTAATTATTATAAATTTGATCCTCAAATTTTACAAAAGTGCAAAGTTAATTCAAACTTTTATATGGGCATTACACTTTTAGTCCCTAAAATTAAATTTATAAGTTGGTTCAAGTTTTATGAAATGCATAAAAAATGAATGAAATTAGTGCAAGGGACCAAACATGCTATGATTACACAAAAGTTTGAACTATCTTTTCAATTTTTAAAGTTTGAGGACTAAACATGCAATTTAGTTAAGCCATAAGGACCATTTATGCAATTTTCTCCGTAAGAAATCAGGCCACATGGGTTTTCTTAGAGCCAGTATGATTCACAAGGGACACAGGCTGGCTAAACCAGGCTCAAGGTCTTGCCGATTTGGTAGTCATCAGCAAGAATATGCACAAAGTAATGATAAATAGCTAAAAGCAAATAATCTGCTCCTGTTGTAAATTCCCTCATCGGATAATACAAATTCAGACCAAAGGTAAGAACTTCAACTTAAAAGACTGCTGGAAACAAAATTTTCAAAATGTGTCAATTAAAACTTCAACCTTAGGCAATAACAAGACTTGTGTGTGCAAACTTCAGTTTTCGATATACGCCAAGATTAACCAAAATCTAACTTATCACCAAACCTTGCATCGCCTGAGTTCCTTCTTCCGTGACCTTGTTTGCTTGAATGGTTGTAATAACATTTGCTATGTTACCCTGAATGATGAAAAGTTTACATACAATAAATATATAATAGAACCAAATAAAATGTCAGTATTTGAGAAATTTTGAATGAAAGAAGACGATATATATTTACCCTCCATGTTGCCAGCTTCTCTCGTAGAGCTTGCCATTGACGTGGCCCAAAAACACGCTCGGTATAGCGACTACACGGGCATAAAAATTGTATACAAGTTATAATTACAAAAATGAAAGCCAAAAAAATATATTAGAATAACATAATGTTTCTATGCACCTCACTCTGATGACTTGATTCATTTGGTCGATTTTGCAATCGATCAGTTTAGAAGTAATTGCTTTTACTACCCACGGTTCCACTTCATCATCCTCTATCTGCACAGCACCCAACCATAATATGCTTAACCAAAAAAAAGCAAGGATCTCATACCTCGGACTTTGTTTGAGATGATACTCTGTTTTATGTGTGTTTTGTGTGAGAGAGATAGCAAATCAATTTTACCTGCAGTGTGTCCTTAATTGAAGAATAGGGAATTTGGCCAGATTCATTGGAGGCAAGATCCACAATTGACATCAACCTCATCTTTGCTATACATTCTTCATGTACAAGACCTACAAAATCCAAAGAGAATACCACAATAAATCAAGTGTATGAACTTCAACTTTGAAAGTGATAACAAACAAACAAATATACACAGCAAAATCTCAATTCAACAGTAGGGTCTAAGGAGGGTGGGATGAAGGCAAACCTTACCTCTATCGCATGAGAGAAAGGCCGCTCCCAAAGAGACCCCGACTCAAAAAACCTCAATTGTTAAGCAAAGGAACAAGAAAGTGAAAACAACAAGATCCTAAATTCTATAGGGGTTTAAAAAAAGGTATACGTTGAAATAGGTCCTTCTACTATGGGTCGAAAGTTGAAACAGGCAACATAAGATTGGGTGGGCCCACAATTTTTTTCATTTTTAATACATGATTAACGTAAGAGTCGGGGGTCTCTCTGAAAGTAGCCTCTCTATCCAATGTGGTAGAGGTAAGGTCCCCCATACCTCGCCAGTAGCTTGGCTATTGATGAGATTTATTGGGTTTGGTTATGGTTATTAACGTCTTAATTCTGATTACAAAAAGAAAAAAAATAATTAATATAGTAAGATCCTAAATCGTTAAATAGAAACTATTTACATGACCATATGTATTAGAAATAGACTTTGTGTGACTTTCAACCCATTTGACCAACCCACCCGTTCACAAGTTTATAGGTTGAAACTGCCATTTCTATTAAATACAACTGCTATGTGATTGTATTTATATATTTACCATAGCTTTGCAATAACGCAGAATTTGTGGTGTGGAAATCCAAGTAAGCATCTAGCCTCTGGGTCTGAAATATCTTCAAAAGCTGATATACTGATGCATACTTGGTGTCTTTCTCCAATTGTGCTATAGCGGGCACCTCAAGCAAATCATGCTGTAATGTTATTAAACAAAAAAAAATTGCCAACTTCAGAATCTGATTTGAGAAAGAACCAGTTAATCAAGCATTCATTCTTTCAAAAAAAACAATCACTTTAATGTTATGTACTAGTTGTTCGTTACATCCAAGTAGCACATATAGTAATCAAAGTCTGATGAAATGATCAAAATATTAAATGCCTGAATGCCTTTAATTAGAAAGGAACGAAAAAACTTGTGGACTAGAATCAATTTAACTGATATCTTGTAGTTGTCGTTATGGGCAAATAGGTAAATTAGAAAGGTAAATATCTGTAGAGAAAAAACATTGTACTTTTAGTGACAAATCATAATAGAAGGCATATGTTGCTTTTTCTTCCAATTTTTCAAACACTAGACATTTGTGTTTTAAGAATGATATACCTCCTTCATGTAAAGATGGTTTTACCTTGTAAGCTTGTAGAGAACTAGAGATAATGCAAATAATCTTAGGCAATAAGTGTAATTCACCAGCATGAAACTTAACTAAGATATGAACTGCTAACCACATCACTCCATTGAGAAGATACAAATACCTAATTACCTATTTCCATACTTTTGTTTCATATAAAAAAGTTAAAACAAAACAAAAAAACAAAAAAAAAACTGCATAATGTAGTAATGTACTATGTAGGTTGCTAAGAATAAGATGCCATTTATCAGTTAGTATAATACCTGAAACATGTCAGGTGTCTTGACAAATTCAATAATGGTGTTAGAAGCTTCTTCCTTAGCCTCTTCCATAACATGTGCATCCTCACCCGAAAATGTTGCCAGATACTTCGTTAAAAATTTAAGGGTTTCCTTAGGGGAGCTAAAAATTCCATCAAGGAAGCAAACAGGAGATATTGCATAACTTAGTGAATAAATTGGAACATCAATAAAAAAGTGCAAAACAAAGAACTGAAAAACAGAATTCTAAAAGGTTATATCTATCTTCCAGATACCTTTTATGTTCCTTCAATATATTAGATATGGCCAGAAAAAGATTTCTTTGATCCTGCACTCCAAGATCCCATTCTTTCAATAAATTGTCCATCTTTTTAAAAGTTGGAACAATGTGTTCTATGACCTTTCCCTCCATTGCCAATTTAAGAGCATTCATGTACACGCAGAACCTACTGTAAGGGTTCTCCAACAGGTTGTACAGATTGAAGAGGCTGAAGAGAGGGTGAAATTATGCATAAGAACATGCTTCAGATTCTATTGATTATGAATAATGATACAAGCTTACATCTTCAAACGGAGTGCAGGCTTATCATTTGGTTGTTGTGCAATTTTTGTGGATAAAAGTTTTGCCATCTCTAACAATTCATCAAGGCTTTCAGGTTTCTTCACGAGATCGCAGATAATGGTGAAGATGCACTCAAGATCTAAGATAAGAGTAAAAAAATCCCAGATTAAAGTTCTGTTAGTATATAAATATAAGATAAAGGAGAACACTACAGGAGAAACATAATCATCTGCAGCATCCCATGGAAAAACTATCGTTACTAACCCTATTTTAACTACCTAGAAAGCCAAACAAATATATGGAAAGAACAGCAGCAATGCTGTCCTTTAATTATCTGTCAATATGGCATGATGGTATGGCTCCAACTAGGATATTTTGACAGCATACGTTTACAGATGCTAAAAAACAACATTATACCATAATGTTTACACCAAAA
This sequence comes from Flaveria bidentis, assembly GCA_018326385.1. Classification (NCBI taxonomy): domain Eukaryota; kingdom Viridiplantae; phylum Streptophyta; class Magnoliopsida; order Asterales; family Asteraceae; genus Flaveria; species Flaveria bidentis. The sequence goes on from BJCM01064100.1 coordinate 6,777, forward strand.
GGATACATGATTTTTATGGTATAGTGAAACACTGAAGCCTTTATCAATACCATTGGTGTGTGCAAGTGTATGTTTTATATGATTATACAAAATGTTGGAAATGAGTATGTTGATGTATTCATGTATTCTCCACTATATAATAAAGTTGTCATATGATCCAACAATCAGAAAAGCCTCGCAGTTCAACTGATGAATCATACTACACAAGACCATCTCAGGACAGTCTTTTTACTACACCTTTCTTTGGACTTCCGCATCTATCTTAAGTGCAAAGTATATACTGGGTGTCTGATTTGGATTTGCAGCAGGATGCAAATTGAACCAAAAACAGCTCAAAAAGTTTCTATATTTTGACCAAGTATCAAATGATGTTAAAAACAAATATTGGCATGATACAACACAAATATCATGTGATGCGAGTTAGCTATTGTCAGGTGATCTCTAAGTTTCTGTTTGCCAAATGCAGAAATTATCTAATTACAAATAAACTGAAACCCTAAAGCTAAAGCCAAAGTGTCAATCCTTCTAGACGATAGAATAACAGAGTGTCGATCCTTCCAGATAAAACAATGTAACTTGTTGCTTACACAAGTGTCGTTCTTCTAGCATTCTTTGCTACAGACTCTTAAATCAAATCTCTGAAATCAACTTTTCTCTAAAATATGGATTAAATGAATGCTTTTGCTAATTAACTAACCATTTCTTGCTACATTATAAAAAGTTACGTTAGAATTAAGAAAACTCCCTTTAATGCTGAAGCAACAGGAATACTCAACTCAATAACATTCTTTATCAAGAGAAGAGTCTAAATGATTACTAACTCAAGTATCTCAACAAGTCTCACACTGGTTGTAAACTTTGAGTCTTGTGCAGTCACATAATAATCCAAGCATCTATCTTACTAACAACCACATATAATAACACAACAAACAAAAGGCTGAAAGGCAATTCATCAGGATGAGTTAAACCTTTCTCAGAGGCTTTAGAAAAGACCAAATCAGCAGAAGTAATCATCAGGGAAGCCAAATCCAACCATCTGGCAGCAACCATGCATTCCTGAGCCTCCAAGCACAAGCTATTCACTTGTTGTTCAGCTACCTGATCCAATTTCACAAATTAAAACACAAAATGAACGAATATGAGAAAGGAAGATGTTAGATGTACCTCAGGACCGGCTTCGGCCCAAGACATCTCGGTGGTGAAACGAACGACGGAGAGAACGGGATCCTCCTCGGATGTAGGCACAACCGTCGTCATGGTGGCTGTGGTGGCGGTGGTGGCGGTGGTGGCGGTGGTGGTTTTTGCAACGGGGACTTTGGTCCGCAGAGTAGATAGCAATCGGGGAAGAGAAGGAAAAACCCTAGATGCTTACGGGTAAATACGATCAACCAATAATATCCGTGGATAGTCCGGTGATCAAATGGGTGACTTGATTTTAATTTTTTAATTTTTTAATTTAAATAAAATTTTATTATTGTTTTTTTATCACTCTTTTATTCGCAACCACTTTAAAAAATATTACAATATTTATAGGAGTTGACTATTGATTTCTCGGATATACAAAAAAATAGTAACATTTTATATTTGCTTCACTCACAACCAATGTTTTGAAGACGGATCGGACCGTCCGCTTCGACCGGTTCAACCGGAGATCGGTCCGGTCTGCTATGGTTCATTTTTAGTGGGTCGGACCAGTTTTTGGTTTTTTTATTTTAATTGATAAAAACGGGTGTTAAACCATAAATTAATACGTTGGATATACAAATATAGTTAAATATTATATATAGTTATAAATACATATATAAATCATATATAAATTATTTATATTTAATTACATATATAAATATTGTTAAATCCGGTTCAACCGGTCCGACCACCAACCCAGTAAAACGTCCGGTTCGACGTCCGATCCGATTTTGAAAACATTGTTCACAATCACCACAACCACCGACCAACACCTCCATAATAGCCTATCACCATCACCATAACCACGAATCAACATCCATCATAACCGGCCATTACCACCATTACGGTCAACAAGGGTTATGGTGGGTGTCTCAGTAACAAATTTGGATGTTCGTACAACCTAAACCTAAACAAAATCTTTAGCATATTTGGAGACTTGTATATATATACATTAATAACTTGCACATTATAACAAATAATTTGGTTTTAAACAATATATAAATTGATATATAGGTAAAAATAAGTACGTTACAACGGCATATTCAAAATTTTATACAACATTATATGTAAGGGTAGTTAGAGATAAACAAAATATGTTCAAATTAATTATATATTATGGTAACGCAAACATGTATTAAAAATCGACTTGTTTTGTTCTTAAACTTCGTTTAAAATGGAATTTATTTTATATTTCATTGTAATTGTACCAATGATGTTGAACTATTTTTTTGTTAACTATTTATATACATATATAATTTTATATTCTTTTTGACTGTGTGTTTTTTCTTCGCGTGTCGTATTTGACCATATTATTTTGAGAATGTCGACTCATACACTAATATACTTTTACTAGCTTTAGTAAACTCGTGTAATATACGAGTTGTGTAAATAAAATGATTAAATATAATAAAAACTTATTGCTTATAAAATAATATTATAACATAATATTTGATTGAACATTCCTCAATATAAATAGGATGACAATTATATTTCAAACAACCGTTTTTTTTTGTAAAATGTTATTTTTAAAAAGTTCTAATTATAATTATTTTTTGTTTATAAAAGTTTATCTATAAAAATACCAATTTTAAATTATTTTATATTTTTAATAAAGTTTGATGTTTTAGAAAAAAATCTTATTTTGATAAAAATTTGCATATTTAGAAATACCATTAATAATATTATTTATTTCTTAGTTTATTAAAAATATATTTAATTTAAAAATAAATTAAATACTATTATTAGTAATTAATATGAGTATTAAATAAAAGAGAAAAGCGAGAAAATTTTGTTGAAAATGAATGTGGTGTTGACAATTATCAATTTTAGTTATCTTTTTATTAGAGTAGTAAGATAAAATAAAATTTTTAAAATAAATTAATTCCTAATCTTAACCTTCTTAAAAAAATCTTCAAACTCTCACCACATGCCATCAACTCAAGTGGCAGATCTTTGACTATTTAGTTGTAAATTGCATGAATAAAATCTTTTAAAAAAATAAATATAACATGTAAAATAAGTCTGGGGTGTTTGGATGTTGTATTATGGATTCAAAACTATTACAACAAGTATCTATTTCATTCTCGAATTTTAACGAGTTTAGTTTTTTAAAATGTCAAAACTCAAAGCTAAATCTTGTAACGATGATTATATTATCCCAAAATATCTTACCAAATGTTACAAAAGCTTCAAAACATTAGCCAATAAGAGTGTACATTTTAGCAACTCCTCATCTTTTGGAGATGACACAAACATTTGTATCTTATGCAAATGTATACAACTGCTCAAAATCATGCTACCTCTCAAACAAACATTAACTAAAAGTGTTCATTTTTGCTAGATGAATTTTATAATGACTTATATGCAACCAAGCGAATGTTATTCATTTTTATTTCAACTTTGCAATCTCGACTAGCAGCTTGTGTAGGGCTTGAGGCTTGGAGAAAAACGGACAGTGATCTGCACCTTTGAGGCGGAAAACTTTTTCAGGTGGGCTTTGATTAATCATTGAATGTTGGAGAGTGATAGGTATGGCATTGTCTTCAGAGGTTTCAATATAAAACCGTCTAATACGACCATAGTTTGAGTCGGAAAGATATAGCTTCTCTAGAACAGGTGAAAATGGAATTGGCCTCATTGAGACGCAAGCTAATGCCACATCCTGCATAGAATGAACATATTAGGGGTTTATGTAGGTTGACTATTTGTCTCAAACAAGTCTGTCTAACATGTTGAAAGTAACCTAAAGTCAAGATTTATGACATACACGTATACAACTGCACAAATTGTTTATATAAAGTCACATTATAATTCTAACAATATTACTTTAGTAATTATAATTAACATGTTATAAATTATTTATAAAAGTATGTAATGTAGACGAAAAGTGTTTCTTGTGTCAAAGGTGGTGGAACCAAAATTTATTAGCGGAGGACTGGGGGTCATCATTAGTTATTTTCACCAAAAACTAAAATTAAAGGGTCAAATTCATATTTTTCTACAAAGAACTTAGATTTTATAATAAATTTTTCAATAAATTCCAGTGACCGGGTCAATGGACCCCATGACATCCTCTTGGTTGTGCTCTTGTGTGTCAACTAACCTGACACACATTGAAAAATAATAGGTTTCAACCTTCAATTCAAATCTATTTTGACTTGTTATCCAACCTATTTTGAGCTGCTCATGATCTCTAGGTGGAATCTTGATTGAATAAGAGAAAATTTATACCTTGGCAGGACTCTGATTGAATAATAGGTCCTTTAGAAGTGATTTGTCAAGATCTATAGCAGTTGGAGGCAGATTGTTCCCATTTGCATACAAAAACTTTTGAGCTTGCCTCATCAGACAATTTGTATTTTCCTGAAAATTATTATAAATCATCATTTATTACTATTTGATAAATCGGGCCGCATATTTGAGAGATTTTGTTGGGCAAACCTTGAGGGAGAACATATCGAGTGTGCTTTGTCCTGTTTTCAGCATTGAAGCAGCAATGAAAATGGCTTTCGTGACTTTAGTCGGGAATAGCTCCATTGCATATGATATGCATGCTCCACCAAAGTCATGTCCTACCAAAATCACCTACAAAAATGAGTATGAAAACTGAGATCGAGTTTTGTTAGGTTTGTGACTTTGTGGATTAGCATTCACTTAAAAAGAGAAATCATCAAAGTCACAAGGACACCGAATGCAAGTGTGGTTTCACAACCAGCGAAGTTCTAGTAGAAGATGAAACTAGAGGTGCTGAACAAGTCATGCTTGCCTATTGACGGGTCAAACTCGAATATTTTATACAAAACAAAATCATGCCAGACATATAAAATCAAACACAACATGAATAATAATACTCAAACTTAAATTATTTTCTAGCACATTAATACTCTAAAATTACAAATTTATAACAAAAGATATAAATGTTTTTAAAACAATTACATTAAGCTATAAAAGATGATACTTATATTTATTGTATCTTTTAAATTTCAGGATATTAGCTTAACTTATGATATAAAACACGTTTTTCTAAAAAATTTATAAAAATAAATGGGTTGAACAGGGTCTATCAAGTTTCAAAGTCAAATAATGTTCATCAAGTACCTTTTAAGCATAGTGCATTATATATTATCACATTAACATAATACATAGTACAATAGACTGATATCATCACTAGATTATTTATCACTTTTACCATTTATATTTCTGACCATTTAAAAACATAAAGCACATATTTCTTTTTGTGACCTTCATATGCAGATGCAGAAAGATGTACTCTTAGAACAAACTTGTACTTTTTTCACTTTCTTACCTTCAATGAACAACTTTGGCCAAAAACCAAGCCACTAGTCATTATAGATGCAGTATGTAAAGAAACTAAACAAACAAAAGCACTAACCTTTTCTCCATCCCCAAGCTCTATGAGAAAATCGGTGAGCGGCTTCGCGTATTGAGAGAGGCTCTCGATCGCGTTTGCATCAGACAAATCGATTCCAGAGCCACTAGAATCGATCGCAGTGACTTTGAATTTGCACTCGCGTAAAAGCGCTATCGTTTTATACCAACACCAGGCTCCAAAACCACCTCCATGAACAAGAACAACATGGCTCGTCTCCAGTTCATCATGATTCACCTCCTGCTAAACATCAAATCACTTCAGAAATGAAGAAATCACAACATAAATCAAAGCCTAACACACATTCTAAACCTACTATGATCCAACATCGATCATGACGGTGCCCTGAGGGGCCTGATCTCCTCATGGGCCGGAAATTTTATATTTTTAAAAAAAAATCGTATATATATTTTAAAAAAACAACTATTAACATTTTAATTAGTTTAGTCTCTTACCATTTATCCAACCTAAATCCATTTCAAAAACGTAAGAAGAGTCTTCCGATTCGTTTAATTAAGTAAATTAAATTATTTTGCTACTATACTTTTGTTTATTGACGTATCAATTATTATCGTATTATAAACTTTTTTTTCGAAGGACACAGCTTCAAATTCGTCGATTGATCAAAAACCGATAACAAACGGACCTGAATAAGGAGCTGTTGAGGAGGAACCAAAGGATCGACGACGGAGCGACGCCTAGTGCTGCAACTCCGACGAATAATCTGGTGGCATTGGGCGTTTGCGCCACCAGGAGGCTGCCGGAGGGAGATTGATCGATCAAAACGCACGACGTCACCGTTCTGCTGCTGGTGCTGTTGGAACAAGAGTGCAGCAGCGATTGCGTGCTCGTGAATAGTAGCATCATCAAGGTTTTCGGTCTTAACGGATGAAGATCGAACACGAGACCAACGGTTGAGTGAGCTTCTGTTGATGGATGCAGTGGATTGATTGGTGATGCGTTTGGAGTAGATTGTTCTTCCTTTGGTTGATTTGCGTGAGAAACATATCCCCATTGTTTGGTGATTTATTGGTGTAAGTTCATGAATTGGTAGAAATTAGGGTTTGTTTAGTGAGAATTGAGAACTTGAGGAGAGGGTGGTGGTGGAGAATTGGAGATGGTTTTGCAGCGGAAGTTCGTAGAAGAGCTTTATGAAGAGATGAGTGCGTTTAATAACAGAGGACTTCGTCAAAAAAGCATTTTTTTATAATTTTATCATATGTGTCTTAAAATTGTAAATTAAAACTTTAAATTCTTATACGTGTTGTATAGGTTCATACACGTCATATATGGGAGTTGTATAGTTTTATACGGGATGTATAACCTTTCTAACACCCCCTGAATTTATTCTCGTAATCAAAGTCGAAATTTGTTATACGCCTTGTATAGTCCTATATGTGTCGTATAGGGCTATTGTGTCGTATAACTCTCTGACCACCCCCTGAATATTCTCCATTTTTAATGTATTCGACTCATACGTGTCGTATAGAGGGGTGATTTATCTGGGTGGATGTGGTTATATTAGGATGTTTGTTTAAAAGGAAGAAGTGAATTTTAAGGGTTAAAATTATTTATATATGATATTCTCTTTAAAATTATTTATATTTTTGGCGTTTTTCAGAGAGAAAAATCGGGCAAAAGGGATAGTTTAGATTGTGCATGTTGGATTTCTTTTAATTTAAGGAGTATTGTATAATGTTTTTTGGGTGTTTGGTGTTTGTAATATGTCTCTAACTTCTTGCTAGATGGTTCTTTCATAGCCAGAAGGGATAGTTTACATTGGGCATGTAATTGTTTTTAAAATTTTGTATTTATTAAATGATATTTTGCTCAATTAAATCGTTTACTTTAATGAAGTAGTATTTTCAATAGTAAGCGATAATAATTACATGAAACATATCAGCGTAATTCAAATGTTTAGCATATAATACAATCGTCAAGACTTAGTAAAAATACTTTAAGTAAAACCTTCATTTCAAGAAAAATAGAGGTGGGTGGAGTTCGTTTCTAATGATATATATGAAGTTAAATAGTAAAGTTTTTTTTGAGGTTAAAGATTTAAGCTTCGTCTATGATTGGTTAATGTAAATTAAATTTGATATGGATTATGTGAATTGTGGAGTGTGATAGTAGGGTACCTATCACATACTCATATGAAATGAAGAAGAAGAAGGAAAAATACACACACTATACTCTTTATTTTGAGTGGTGCAGCTAAATTAATTTTAAAAGAAACATAGATTTTTTAGTGTTTCCGGGGCTAATATGCTTTCATTAAAACTAGTTTGGATTCCTTAACACATTCATGTTTTACGGGTGCATTTGCTACTGCTTTGCAATTGAGCTCCTTGGCTTATTCTAAAAGTTTTAGCTTTTTGAGTGCAAAGGATAGCACTTGCAATGCAAAAACATAATCATTTTCATATTGTCATCACGGTTGCCACGTCTGAACAACAAAAACTACACATTATTTTTCACATCGTTAGTTATTTACCCGTGTCAATTTATGCATTTTTCAAATAATGATGTTAACATAATAGTGTGACAATTTTTGAAGGTCAAAATTGATAACATTAGTTTATATGACTTTAGGGCTGAGAACTGCTAACTTATTGTTTGTGCAAAGATAGCACTTGCAATGCAAAAGCATAATTGTTTTCACATTGTCATCACGGTTGCCACGTCTGAACAACAAAAACTACACAATATTTTTCATCAGCACAACCTTCAACTTATAAAGTTAGCAAAGTCCAGTGGGTAGAAATAAACAATATATGCATAACGATTATACTATATTTAAAAGAACATGTAAACGCAATAACATGGTTTGTGAAACAAGATTTGTAACAAGTAACACATATTAGGGTCGTAAAAGCTCATCATCACAACCTTCAATAAAAAAAATTTTAGGGTTTACATCATATCTCAATTAGGTTAGGCTAATCATTATCAATTTAGACTATCAGCTTCTAAATGAGATCACCGATTAGATGAGGCATCGTAGTCCTTAAGACCAAAAAATGTTAGGTTTATGCGCCAAACTTAAATAAACAACTAACCTCTTATAACATAATTGAGAAGGTCTTAGATGAGCCTATGCCCATCATTATCGACTCATATTGTAGACTTTCAAATGAAATTGTAGCTCAGATGATGTTTAGCTCATCATCAAAGCCTTTAAGACCCAATAATATAAGGTATCACACTTATTAGCATCTATAAACCATTAAGCCCATATAACAAGTTGGTGCACCTCTTATATGAGCTTAGCTTCATCGTCATAAACAACAAATACAAATTGAAGCACCACTTATAAGAGCGTAGGATCATCATCATTGAGTCACCACATTGAACCAACAATATCAGGGTTTACAAATACCTATTGAAGCACTTATCAAATAACAATATTAGGGTTTACAAATGCACATTGAAGCACCTATAAACTGAGCATAGACTCATCGTCATCAAACCAATAATAGAAAGAAAAAAAGAACCATAATTTGGTTTCAAATGTGTACACCCACGCCATAACATCTCCAATATGGGAAACCGTAAAAGTATAATAGAAAGCAGAAGTAATCAGACAGAAATGGGGGGATTAAGGCAAATGTAGCGTCTTAGCCGAGAGAGATGGTAGGAAACAATAGGTTGATGGTTTCCTCTTTCCCTCTCACACACACACACTCTATATGTTTCTTTCTCTAAAAAACTAGGATTAATAAGAAAGAGACATGCATGGCGAGAAAGAAACACAAGCAAGTAAAGATCATCAGAGAGAGAATCTTGGGGCAGATGTAGGGTCATCGTTAGGGGGGATGATATGACAGATCGTTGTTTTCCTCCCCCTCTCTAGGTTTCTTTTGTCTAGTAGTTCAGGAAATATAAGAAAAGTGACCGACGAGAAACGCTTTAAAGTCGATAAGTGACTGACAAAAAACGCATTAAAGTCGATGATGCATGGGTGAAAACAGAAACAAAATAAGCTCAATGGCCAAACCAAAGGAACACAAAGTAAACTGTAGTGTTTACATGTTCTTTTATATATAGTATAGTTGTAAGTCCAATTTCTTTAGTTCAATTCCCAATTTTGATTCGTTCTTATATTGAGTTTCAATACAATGTTAATTACAATAGTGTGTTTAACTCTTTAGGTCTATTGTGCTGTTTTAATGAATTTGATAACCCTTTTATCATTTCTTTATTATAACAGTATGTCTAACTCATTACAAGTTCAACTTTACTTATGTTGTTGAAAAAATTATTTGTTTTTAAATTGTTATAAACCCCCCCCCCCCCTAAATTTCACGCATGTGTACGTAGTCTTGTGTTTCAAGCTTTTATGTTTCCTAAATGTTGCATTTTAATAAAAACTAATCTTATCATACAGACACATACACGTATATGGACGTGCTTAATACATAACTAATTATAAGTAACACTGTGTTTACATAAACTAACTTATATTATAGGTATCCATTATCTAATAATTCACTAAAAGCAACCCCTAAGTTTTTACTTTTTTTTAGTTTAACATGTAGAAGAATAAAGTAGTTTATGATACTTACATTTCATTATTTAATAATTAATAAACTTGTTTAGTTATACTACATAAGCAGGTCTTATCCTAAACAGTGACCAATTTCCCCAGGCTTATTCACTCTTTTTTATCCAACTGAGGTACCGTCTTACCCGTAAACGTTTATTAAACAATGAGTTATTGTTAAGTGAAAATATATGTTTTAAACCAAAACACTGTGAAAACAATTAGGGAAATTTATTAAGCATGAAATGACTTTCCAAACGTGTGTTTCATAGCCTCCGCCCACCAATGTATGGATACGTTGTGTGCAATTTCATATTTTAGCTTACAATTAGCGTAGAGGCGGCATATGACGACAAACAAACTTAAACCAAGGTATGGCTACACCGATAGCGTATGCCTACAACAATCACAAACAAAATCCTAGTAGGCCTTTTAATCGCTTGATCAAAATTCTCCGTATTTCATCCAGAATCATAACTTTCACCTCCTATATGATTAGCTAGATCATAACACAATATTTAAGCAATCAATCAATAAACCACACAATATATTAGTTCACACGTGTTATCAGCATCGAAATTAGCTTTAGCCTCTTTTTGTATAAATATGTTTGAAAACTTTTAGACTTTTGAAACAAAAATTTGAGGTTCATAGAGATCACTCATGTGAATTAATACTTGTTTATAACTAATTCAATTCTTTGATCTTAATTATACAAGTTAATTAAGTTCACAACGTGCTAAAATGAGATCCATAATCTTATTAATGATCGTTCATATCTACTATTACTTTATTAGGTTCTTTGATCCTATTATTGGTGTTTTCACCGCCTTTTTACTCCACACAAAGTTGCATTACATTATGAATTTATCACAAAATTCAAGTAGATAGCATGCATTTTTTTAAATCAAGTTAAATAATACTACAAAAGTTATTTACGGTAACAAAAATTATGGAACCAGATAAAAAGTAGAGAATAGTGGCTCTCATTTCTTTCTTTCATCTCGGATATAGTTAACTTCAATTTGTAGTGAACTTGTTAATTATTCAACTATCATTGATTTACTTTGATCAAAAGTTGAGATCACTTCGTATACCCTCATGAAAAATACATTTTCTCTTCCTCCCTATACACGCAAACAATCATAAAACACTCACACAAGGAAATAATTATAAAATTTAAAAAGCAAAATTCGTGGGAAGTTTGTGAACAAAATCTATCATTGAAGTTCAATTTTCTAACAAAATGAAAGTTAGTATGATTAAGACTTGAAAGAGGAAAAATAAGAAAAAACACAAATGTTGGTTTTCTAACCCGTGTTTGATGTTTCATCGATAAAAGACTTACCTTTATCATTGAGCGCATTTATCCTTGTCATGATCTTAACCATTTTTAGTATAAGCGTCTTATGTGTGTGTGGATGGAATTCAATACAAAACTAATCTAAGTAGCCAGAAAAATATGAAACCAAGATATTTTTTTATGCAAATCGTTATAACCATGATGCATGACACGATTATGTAACCGCTTATCAAAATTCTTTCTAATTCCAATTATACTGGCTAGACATTAAATATATATGTTAATTATGTGGTCTATACAAAATTGATTATGAATTGAACATGCATTCATACATAAATTAATAAAATAAAAATTCTATATTAAATCGAAAACTATTATAGTACATAGATCATACAAAATGGCATGTAATTTAACTTCATATTATGAACAAGCTATGTAGTTTCAAATATATATATATATATATATATATATATATATATA
>BJCM01064101.1:0-14717 GCA_018326385.1 Flaveria bidentis
CTTCTACAGGGGAGAAATACTAGTGTTCGATCGTATATCCGCTGATAAAGCTCGTGATATGATGTTAGCTTCAACAGGTGCTTCATCATCTTCACATAATAATCAAATCAACAATCGAATTCCAACGGCTTCATGTTCGAATTCTTCTTACGAAGCGTGTGGATCAGGAGTAATCGGATTCGATTTGCCGATAGCGAGACGATCATCACTTCACAAGTTCTTGTCGAAGAGGAAAGAGAGAGCATCTGAAAGAGGTCCATATCAGTTGCATAATGATCGGTTAGTGGTGGATTCATCTTTGAATCATGAGTTTGATCTCAATTTGTAGACATTTTTGTGTGTGAAAAGAGATGTGTTTGTAGAATGTAGTCATAGTTTTGGTGTGTTTAATTGTTTCACTTCAATTTTTCATTTGATATTAGAGTTAATTACATAAATGGTCCATGTGGTTTATGTAAAATAACAGGTTTGAGTATTAAGGATTTTTTGTAACAAGTTGAGTTATTATATTTTTAATTTTGTTACAAGATTGGGTATTAAGACTAACAGACGTTAGTTTTTCTGTTAGATTAATATAAAATGACTAAAATACCTCTAGATGATATTCTCTTTTATTCAGGAACCATATGTGTAATTATCTAAAACTTAAAATAACCCAACCTCCTCTCATAATCCCCACCCACATCTCGTTTCAACATCAATCTACCACCACCACCACCACCATCGTTGAATCCACCACCATGTCACCCACCATCGATGTAGCCCACCACCACTATGGTCAACGCCCAGTTTAGACCCCAAATCCCCACTAAATCCACCTTCACCGCCCCATAAGAATTACCCCAACCATCGGTCACCATCAAAAGGGTAAATCACCGCCATCAAACCACTGCCATCTAGCCACCACCGTCGGTCACCATCAACATCATTTCGTCTGCCCCACCCTTCTAACAAAATGACCATAACTAGTTGCAATTACACCGTTGGTTCCCCCCACCTCAACTTTTTCTCAAAACCCTAAAACCCAATTGAGGATTCTTGATTTTAAGGCTTGTATGAAGATGTGGTAATTCAATGGAGATGAAGCAACGTGGATTGCGTGATGGTGGCGATGATGCGACGATGAAGATGATGTTGCATCTTATAAAGTGTTTGAAGAAAATGGTGGTGGTGAGGATGCGATGGTGAAGATGATGTGAGGGGGTGGTGATCGGCGGTTAGGGATGTTGGTGATGGTGGCCTACAATGGGGGCTATTAGTGGTGGAAGGCGGTGGGGTTGTTAGTGGTGGTGGTCGACGATGGGCGCTATCGGTGGTGGTGGAGACATTATTTGAAACCTAAATTTTATGTATATATATATATGTGTGTATGTGTGTGTATTAAATTACACCCAGTTACTTATATCTAGTAAATGACAATAATAGTCTAAATATATTAATAGTACTCGTAAAGTGAAAAGACAAAAGTGCCCTTAGGTTTAACAGAAAAGTTAACGCCTGTTAGTGTTGATACCTTAACTCGTTACAAATTGAAAATACAATACCCAAACTTGTTACAAAAAACTCTTAGTACCCAAATCCGTTATTTTTAATAAACCACAAGGACTATTTGCGTAATTAACTCAAAAATTTATGAAACAATGTTTCTTTAAAAAACAATTACTTCACACGTGAAAAATTGTTTTCCAAGAAAGTCACGTTTCTTCTAAAGATGGAAATATACTATTCAATCTTTTAAAGTTAAGCTGCATTCCTTTTTTCTTTATTTCAACCCTTTAATATTGTATCTTGTATAAAAATAAATTAAATTAATATAGTATATTTGTTATTCAAAAGAAATCTATATAATTAAAAAAATACAAAACATAAATTAACTTAGCATAAAAAATTTGGAATCAAGATTTTTCAGAGTATATTATTGAAAATGGATGATTAAAGAAATAATATTTTATATTGTCTTTTTCATACGTATTTAAAGATAAAGTGATACAAATAATTAAGAAATAAATTTTGAATTTGAATATTTGAATGAATATATTATAATAATCTTTTGTCATACTCATATAATTAGTTTAATTTGAACTATTATATGAATATTAGTGGCTTTTAAGAGTATTTTTTAACTTAATCTTTTGAAGCTGGAATGATAAAATCAAAGTTTTAACTATGGTAAAAGACAAGATTGACAAATAAAACATGTGTAGCAATGTTGACCATTTAGCTTATAACCATCAATGGTGTAGTGGTATCAAAATGTATAAGAAAAAAATATTTTGAAGTTTGAGGGATTGTAAGCTAGCAGTTGTAAAAAAAATATAGGTCATAACTCATAAGGGGCACATTGGGCTAAAATGTGTTCTAGATGTATAAACAGAAACAAACAGGCTATGTTAGTTTCTTATCATTCTAATCTTTTGTTCTTTTCGAACTCGTCTTTTAAACATCATTTTTAAATCTGCTATCTTTGTCTTGATTGTAACAATATTCATTTAAGTTATTGTTCCCGAGGAGACATCCTAAAGATGACATTCTTTTAACAGCCATTGAGCTCATTCAATGTCTCATAGCGAATTTGAAACCCATGAGAACCAAGTGAAGGCATCTATGTTAGAAATTAACCAAAACCAACAAGGCTTGTAACTTAACTTCATTTAACACACTTTCTGATCTCAATATTAGAATTCAAATACAAATAACAAATGCACTATATTTATAAAGACACCAATGCTTTCAATATATTATCACAACATGATGGGAACTCACATAAAACTCAAACCAAGTATTCAAGGAAACATTGAAAACAAATCAAAAGTATGGACTCATTGGTCGCCTGTGTAACTTTGATAAAGAATAAAATGAATGGATGTTTGAAAAGGAGTACCATTTATTTTTGAAGATTTGAATATTTAGAAGAGATCAACTTTCTTTTTAATCTGATCTTGCTTCCATCTTGGAAACTCATAAAATTTTTCCTTTGTCATCTTAAATACTTCTTCGAATTCTTCAGCGGAGAGATAAGCCTGAAATTTCATCAAGAAAACTTGTTATATATGGCGTGTACTAAAATGGGTCAATTTAGGTAATACTCTGGATATGTTTGGCAAATCAGCTCGTCCGTCAAGAACTGAAAGCTCGAGCTGCTAGTTAGAGCTTTTATTTGTATAGAAGTGTAGTTGAAACGGGTTAAAACCTAAAAGCACCTTTTACGACCGTTTGGTTTTAAACTAAAAGCTACCCGCTCCTCATTCAAACAAGACTGTTAAAACTAAAAGCTAAAAATCTCTTTACCTAGCATGATCTTTATATATATAAAGATTCAATAGGTAAAATCAACCAAGATTACCTCTCTTTTCTTGAAATCGATTCCTGTAACAGGGTTTGTCGATTTTGCTCTGAGTTGGTCATAACTATATGTACATTGAATGTCTTCACAACCCTTTTCTTCCTCATTTGTTTCTTTTACGGAAGAGTCCTCTTCGTTAGTCTCTGGGTTCGGTTCAGATGTCTCAGTTGTAGCTTCAGAATCTTCATTATTTTCTGATATGATGGGGGGCTCTTCTGTCTTCTCTGGAGCTGCAGAGAACCATGGATTGTCTTTATGATGATATAAATATTGTGATGTTGGATCCCGTTATCCAATTTGTATAAGTTTTATAGATCTTCAGGAGAAACAAGAGTGTATGGGTAACATACAAACCTCTAACCATGCCATAATTTAGTAGAAACAAGATTGTAAAATATTAAATTGTAAATATTAGAAAAACAAACACCAGAATTTTATTAGTTTGAGTATCATGCATGGTTGGACCTATGGAAGACACAAGTATGCAGGCATATACCATAGAAAAGTGGTAGTTTCGATCTGTTTTTACTCATTGGGTTGTTTATCGTTATGTTGCATCTTTAACAACTGACAGGTAAAATTAAGAAATACCCTTTAAGGAAAAGGGTCCTTAAACAGCATATTCACAAAAAAAGATTATTACTGAAACAATTCTTGTTTATGTAAAAAAAATATAGTTATAAACTTATAATAAAAAAGTGTTGCAGGTCGACCCCGACCCATTTCTATCTGCATTTAAACTCCCCGTTTTATCCATTACTCAATCCCACTTTGCCACCTATAATTTGTAGTGTATATAGATAAAAAAGTAAAGAATATAAAAAGCTAAAGTTTTTTTGTAACTTTAGTGAATACCCTGATCAACGATCGCGGAGTTGGTAATTGGTGAGCTAGGTTCTGATGATGTACTCTTTCTATGCTGCCTATGAGGGGGAGAATCAGGCGGCGGGGCCTTCTTTTCAGCAGTTAGGACATTTGATAAAGCAGCAACTGCAGCTGCTCTCTGTGACGCCCGGTTTAATACTCTAGGAGCAACGGCAGTTTTAGTAACAGTAGACGACTTGAAAGCAGAGGTCAAAGCTGCCATGGCTGATGCTCTCTGGGTTGCTCCACTTGTATTCCCTTCAGGTTTATGATCATGGTTCTGCAATAAGATACCAGAAATAAATTAATCACAGTAATTATATTTAAGCAATAAAAAGCTCAAAACATGAAGCTGTAGCAGTCTTTTGCCTCGATTGTGCCTGGGCCAAAGAGCAGCATAGCTTTCTTTTTAAATGAGGTTGCCTGAACCTAAATGTGTTGAAATATAAAAAGAAGTTACAATCAAGATATAAATTGGAGTAACTAAATTTCATTAAGATTAAGGATAGTACATACAGTTGATTTTGAAGGATCCCATGAAAAATATGTTGTGAAAAAACAAGGTTCACTTCCCTCTGGTACTCTATATAATGGTACATATGGAGACAAGCCATCCACAGCAGCAGCCAAGTCTATGTATTTCTGAAATCAACATTTTTTTTATAAACAGACCAACCAATAAAGCACCTCCTTGCAGAAAACTAAAGGTGGCAAGATAGCCAAGTTGCATAGCAGGTCAAAGACCGTTAGTGTGGGTCAGTTTCTTTTTACAAAATCTTTTATAATAATTTATGCATTAAGCATGAATACAAAAACTATATGATTACTATAATAATCTTAATCTTTTAGTAAAATGATTTAGTTGAAGCATAATAGTTATGGTTATGGGTAAGTTAGTACCTGGCCAATTACAAAAGCATTTTGTTTTTCCTTTGGGTCTACTGACTGACCAACCCAAACAATAACCTCAGCATGTGTATCTAATATCATAACATCCTCTGCCAACAAGTCATCTTGTTCAAAGTTGTAAATTTCTTCAATCTGTCATGGAAGCAGACTTAACTTTGAGGCATATATTACACAAATTGTCAAATTGGTCCAAGAAAAATGATATGGAGAACTCACTTCAAACTTTCCTATTGATCCATTAACCAGCAAATAAGATCAAAAAACCAGTTAGTGTAATCATCATTCATCAACAAAAACTGAAGCTAACCAATATAAATAGTTATATGTTTTGGCTTTTGAAACCTTTAATGGATGATATTCCAAACAAGTGGGGTTCTCTGACAATTTCCTGCGTAACTTTTTTACTGTCGTAGCTTTGTTTGCCTCCCACTGCAAGCCAGAAAGCTAAGCTCTCTTTTCCTTCTTTGGCTAGTTTTGCAGTTACTCCAGACTATATATTTAAGAAAAAGGAGATTAAATGAACTATCAAGGATTAGAAATTAAACTAGTAATAGACTAAGGAGTTGTTTGGTAGATAAGACTATTATTTAGTGTTGTCGAAGACTGTAAAGATAAGGTCCTAGATAAAAATGACCATAATATTTATTACATGTAATATTAGGCATGAGTACCTAAACATACACTATCCATTACCGAAAATAATAATAATAACTAATATGCATATGGGTATCATCTCATTTTCAAAATCAAAGGTGCCCAGTATCTAGTTAAAAACCTACTTAAAGTAGACAAGTTAAGATCATTTCCAAGTATACCTTGAGGAAGTCAAGAACTTTTCCTGTTAATTGTTGCTGCTCAACTGTACTCTGGTTTCCATACCATGTAAAAACTGCTGAAGTAGATTGTAGGATAAAGCACCCATAGGAATTTAAAGATGTTGCAGCCTGAAAGAGATCATGTATATACATTGTCAAAACCCAATTGAATAAAATCATTAAAAAGTGACATGATATATATATGTGGGTGGGTGGGGCAGGGGGTGGTTATAACACGTGTGTGTAAGAATCATGTGCCTCACAGACGTTGCGGCCTAAATAATTCTCTGATATAATTATCCTAAAGCATACCACATCTACTTGAACAGCTTTATTATTATGCATGGAAGTTCCTGATATTTCAATTAGAGCAGAAGCATCTGGACTGTAGGTCTCCTCCTTCAATCCTTTGTCTGCGATGTAGCTTTTGTAACCAGAGCTTAATCCACCCTAGTCAACAGAAATACATATCATTTCTAAGCAACAAATACGAATTTCTTGACAAATATTTAAATTATAAACATCTCATGACTAGTACAAATTTACAAATACAAGTACCTTGAGAACAATCATAGGCTGAAAGATGGCAACAAATTGTGGTGGCTCTTTTCCTTGATACACCCGACCCTGCAGAAAGAAGGTAGCAATGTTTCAAAGGTATTTTGTACTCAACAATGCCAAAAGAAAAATTATGGTACCTGCACTGCTTTGCACTTGAGAGATTTGAACATTAATGTAACCTGCTCGAAAGCCGTTGTTTGGTCCTCCTGAGGCATAAAGTGTTAAAAGCATAAAATGGGATCAAATGCAATTTGCAAAAACTGAGAACAGATTGCAAATATAGCAAATTGCAGCATGGAATACACCATTTCAATAGCTTAATTTATTGTAATTTACCTGGATGCTATCCTTCCCAATCCAGCAGCAGAGATAATGATCTTTTTTATCATTAGAGTGGTAGGAGTAGAGGCAAATATAGCAATCTCCACTGTAAAATTTACCAATGTCTTCATTGGGTACCGGTGTCTTAGATTCTCCATCAATATGCCATACCTAAAAGGCTATAAATATTAAATATTTTTCTTCCAAAACTTCTGCAGCAAAAAGTCAATGATCAAACCTCAATTTCTCCATTTTCAGGAAGCAAAGGTGGAACCTCCTCCTCAACAGGAGAAGTTTTTGTCTGCCCTTTGAAAACACCACCTTGTTGCTTCAGCAGAGCTAGTAATTAAGAAAAAATGACACCATTGGTACCCAACTATGAGAATTAAAGTTGGAAATATGCGCGGTTTGGGTAATGGGTAGACAGATTCAAAAAGAATGGCAATGTGGCATTTTCTAGTGCGGTTCCTAATGGACCGTGCTGGTAACACCTTTTGACCATTTTTAGAAAAATAAAAATAATTAACAGTTTAATTAATATTAAGAAAAACAACATTATTACATTAATAATTTAAATCTTTGAAAAGAAAACAATTTAGGAGGTTGTGTGAATTCAAAATAGACTTGGGCAGTTTTCAGCCCATTCAACCCGTCTGATTGATATATAACACAGCCCAAATCAACCCATTCATAAACCGGTCAATATTGCCACCTCTAATGGAAATCCGTCAACAGAAATTAGAATATAAAATTAATCTACCTGCTACTTTTCCCCTACCCTCCTCAAAAGGAGGAGCTGCTGAAGCTGATGGCCAAGACCCGAAGTTGGATTTAAATGAACTCGTCTCATGACCTTGAATGACTCGGGTTACAACAATCGATTTCGGCAGATTATGGTTCACAATGAACTCCTATATATGGTTATAGAGGAATATCAATAACCAATACACAAGATGATGGTATAAGTACAGATTATTTTATTTGATCCACAACCTACCTCAGCAGTCTGCATGGCGGTTTTTTTATCTTCCAATCGTGTTGCTCGACCGACCCAAATAAACACATCTGTGCCATTATATAATATATAGCATTTATCGGTGCGTAATGATGATTTAGAAAGTTCCCCATCTACATCTTGTACTTGACCTCCAGTAATGCTGCAAAATAATAAAAAAAACCAAGGGTTAGCATGGTGCTCTTTTCATGTAATAGCCAACAAGATCAACTTGTCAAAACCTCACTATAAATCGCAAAATGAGTGGGTCAGGTCACCTGTTAAAATGGCTCGGTCAAAATGGGTACTTTTTGTTACATTGTGAAAGAAGTAAGAGTTGACCTGAAATACTTTTTGCCAAGACTTTCATAATTTTACAAACAACTAGTGCGTCAAATATGATTACAAAATGTATCATGTTTCAATAATAATATATTTTATTTGAATAATATATTTGTAAGCTTTTATGAATTAAATATACACTTTGGGCAACTTTTGGTTCGTTTGATTTACCATCTGGCCTATATCTTTTCTAGCTATCTTTTTACTTTTACCCCTTAGAGATAAAACTATACTCGAATCAACCCAATTCATAAAGACTCATTAACATGTTTTCATCTTATATGGTTAACCCCCTTAATCAAGATTCAAGAATCACAGGGACCTGAAGAACGGAATTATACCAATAAAGTTTGGCAGGAGTTTTCTCTGGAATTATATCATCTTCACTTGCTACCTTCTTGCCAATAGAAGCAAATCCACCAAAAAAGGCCCAGAATTCACCTGAGTGTCCTTCTGATTGAAATTTTCCATCATCTGCAACATGTCAATAAGATGAAATATCAGATGTAATAAGATCATGTTTCTAGGGAGAGATTCAGTAACTTAACCATCAGAATCCATGTGTCTTCTTTCAATCCATGTATATTCTTTTATCTTATTACCATTACTAATAAATGAGGGATAAAACTGTTAAACTTAAAATGATATTAATATAATAATGTTAATGAAATGAAAATCTTGATTCTGTAGAAACATTTCTTTCTATCTTTAACTATTATTTGTAGCATTCGTGACACGTCAAAAACACAAATAATGGGAGATTAAAGAACATCCAGTAGCAATAGGCTGGGAGAAAACTCAAAGTGCATTTACAGGAATGAAATTTGTAGGTTTTCTCTTTAATCACACAAAATACATTTTTTTTCCTAAATCCAAATTTGTTAAATTCAAGTGGACATTGGTTAACAGTTTTCTTATTGGTATATGTAAATAAAGATTATTTACATACTAGTGAAAAAAGTATTGTTCAACTCATAATTAATCAAAGTAAACATAAATGAAGTTGACTAACATAAGCCCTACCAACAATTGCAACATTGCACTTTTCGTCATGATATTTGTCCCTTAAAAACTGAACAACCTCCAAAGCTTTGGATCTTTCTTGATTATTTGTGTTTGCCCCATTGAATTGAAATATTTTATCTTTGGTGTCCAAAATGAAGATCTCATCATGATTTAGTGAGGATGGAGTAAAAGTGACCTAAATCAAGAAGAGAAATATGTTCTTGATAAGTAAGTGTAGACATGGAACTAGCTGAACTCAAATATTTAGAGGTGGCAATTTCGGTCCATTTATTATGACATCAGGTTGTATCTCATTTCAAGTAGAAAGATTGTAAAAGATACGGTATAAGTGAAATGTGTCAAGCGGGTTGAAAATTGCCCTCAGTCTATTTCTAGTCGGCATACAACCTCTTGTACTGTTTCTGTTAAAGGATTTACATTATAACTACAAAATACTGTTTTTGACTTTTGTATTCATATTTAATGAATTCATTGTTTACTAAAAAGAACTAAAAACTAAGAAGTATTAAGAGGGTCAGCACAACTCGCCCAACCAGTTTTGACCCTATTTAACCAAATAAGTTACCCAGCCCACCCGACCCAAATACCCAACTGCTTGCCACCTCTATCATATATGTTATGTGGAAAACCAGACCCGCTTCAATCTGGCAACTCGTTTTCCTTCACATGAGTACAACTTTGTTTCGAAGTTCTGTTCTTCAGGTGTCATTAATCCAGATGAAAAACCTCCCTCTAGTGGCATTAAACAAGGTCTAAAATATGACAGAAATCTACTGGATTCATGGCTTTGAAGTTCTCGATATTGTACTGCACGATTGCCAAGAATTGCATCAAGCTCAACAGCTTTCATAGCTGCTGTTCCAGCCTCATCCTAATTCAGATCATAATTTGAGGGCATTTATGGGACTATCTATTACAAATACACCTGCAAAAGAATCATAAAATGAAGCAAAAACAAGTAGCAAGAAATACCTGGCTAGTATCTTTGCCCAACCAGAAGTGTATATCATATTTATATGCACCTGCCTTGCCAGCAGTCTGCGAATACACAAATCATTGAAATATAACTATCCTCTTGAGATATAAAAAGAAAAAAGGCAAAAAGGGAATATTTTGATGGTCGTAGGCACCTTTAAGATGATATATGAATCACCAGAGTAGAATCTACCATAATCAGATTGTGGCAGAGGTACTGGTTGCAAGTTCTCAGTTCTCCATATTTCAATCCCTCTAAAACAAGTTAAGAAAAAAAATCCTACACTCGCACATGCATTAAGAAATCGTTAGTGACTTAGTTCCCTTCCTTTTTACAATGGAAGTAAATTAATTATATCAAATCGATGAACAGTTTTTGTATAACAAAAGTAAGAAACTCATCAAGGATACACTTTTTGACCGACTCCTTGAAATGCAGGCTCCGAAACTTTGTTCGCCATGGTGCAGAAATCCTGCTTATAATCCCTTTACATAAACAAAAAAAACAAGATCATCAAAGCTTTCCCCCCTTGCAGTTTTAATCAATCATAAGGCAATCTGAACTCTTTTCATATTAACTTTTCTCTATACATTTCTAAAATTCATTTTCCAGAAGCATGAGTTATATAGCCTTTTGAAATCATCAGGAATTACAGGAGATGATCATAAGAATGTCCAAACTCTAACGAGGTAGAATATACTGATACTTCATATGCTCATTAAGTCCCCTTCAAGACCAGTTGAATTTAATCCAGACCATTTAGAGTCATAATTAACTCTTCTAAATACCTATTTTCCAAAACTTATCATGATTAATATTGGAATTCATTGTTATTCCCCGTTAACATGCACACAGGATTCTCTATATTAATCACATTTTACCAAATAATTTCTCATACTCCCAACATTTTAATAAAACTCTAAACAATCTGATAGAATGTAGATTCAAAAATGAGATCATCAAGCTGACATCCAAATAAGATAAATCATAATAAAACACTTTCACGACCAAAAGCCATATAAACATCTAAAACGATTATCAAATGCAAATTTAGGTAATCAATTGATAGAATATAGACTCAAATATAGATCATCAAACTGAAATCGAGATCAGAGAGATCCTATGTAACCAATTCCACGACGATAACCCATATAAACATCTAAAGCGATTATCAAATGCAAATGTAGGTAATCAATTGATCAAAAGGGGATCATACCTGTGTTTCACCCCCTCTAATTTCTCCCACAGAAACAATTACAATGCAGAAATGGGTACCAAAAAGATGGTGAATAATTTGCGTTTTACGGGTTGTATCATAATCTTGTGTTGATGGGGTTTGTTCTATCTATCTCCAAAATTCTAGGGTTCTGAAATTTGATTGAAAATTTGAGAATTGAAATGAAAATGGAGATTTGATGAAGGTGAATTGAAATGAAATGAAGTAGGGGCTGATATTATTATGGCAATTGTATGATTATGAAATTATTGGCGTCAAATTCAAAGTTTGGGCTTTTTTTTCTGGATCGTATCGTAATGACTAATTGCCGGCCCATTTTTGTTCATTAGATAATTTTTTACTTTTATTTTTAAACGGATGCCCGGGTGAACATTTTTGAGACGAGATTATTGTTAATTTATATCTATTTTAATGCTACAGGTCTGACTCACTCAGAAAATTTATTGAAGAATTAAAGAGAAAACATAACACTATAAAAAAAACTCTCTTGAATCATATTTGAATTTGAGACGGAAAAGATTTTAAATACAAACTATTTATAGCATACAATTGGACCAAAAGGCCTTTTGATTAATAAGATCTTTCTATCTTTTAACTTTTAGTAATGTTATAGAATTTAACAGATGTCAAATAGGTTACTTTAGTGATCAATGATCCGATCGATTAGATCAAATAAGTTTTAGAACTGGATTTTTTTTGAAAGGCACTTTTAACACTCATAGGAGGAAACCCACAATTAGAAAAACTCTCTAGCTTAACTTTGAGTATTTTTTCTTAAAATGAGATTTTAACTCAAGATCTCCCATTTTGAACTATAAATGAATTGAAGATATATAAGAATTTTTATAGTATATTAAGTAAAAGAAACTATGAACAAGTGATGGTAACGAAGGGATTGTTTGGCAATCTTGTTCCGAGTTAATTATAAAACCTGATCGAATAAGAGAAAACATCTGCATCAGTTAGTATGTTTATAAAGGTTACTTATTAATAAGCTACATGAATCGTTAAGAGGTGTATTTTAATAAATCAAACACTTTATATCTTTGACTAATTCAAAAATAGCATCTTAATAAAATTATTGATAGACTACAAAACAACCCTAATCAACTAATCAACTATAGATTTTGCCATCGGTGAAAGTACACTTTTCTTAAAGCAATATGCACATACAAATAGCGTACAACTGGTGACTTTACATAAAAAAACTAAAACACAAAAGAAACTCATATATATAATAGTTATTACTAAACACAAAGTTAATAACATCTAATCTAAACCTAAGCTATATACATATCACATACCCAAACACAAAACATTGACATGAACAACACAAATGTTTATGTAAAAGAGATTTGTATGTTCACACATTTTATGCACAAATTGACAAATTATGTGTTAGTTCTCTAACAAAGCAAAGGTTGGGGTGGCTAAGACTTCAACAAACAAATGGACGACTTGGTGGTTTATTGTGAATTTGTGATACAGGTTCCTACTCGTGGTGATGGTATGATTGTGCACGATCTATTGCGGGTGTTGCCTATGCTGGTGGTTTGCCTCAATCATGGGTGTGCGCTATAGAAGATTTGTGGTTGTGGTTCGCTTGATACAAACACTCTTTGTAAGAGAGAAAAATATGTTTATGGAAGAAAGATATCTTGAGATGAGAATTTTATGAGTATGGATATTATAGAGTTTATATTTTTTCTTTTCATATTATTGCCTAGACGCTTATTTAAAACCATAAATTAATTTTTCTAAGTTTCAAAACATGATTAGGTAATAAATAGATGGTCTTACTTTTATTCCTCTCAAATGTGAGCGTCAAACTTCTATTCAAATTACAAAAAAAAATAGTTTTTCATACACAGACTAAACACATTAAGTTAATTTGCCACCTTATACGAGAGAAACTTTACCATGATTTAATTTATTTTACTCACACCCATACAACAGATTAGCTTGCTGACCTAATTACAAAGAGTTTGACTAGTCTTTAGCATACAAGTTTACTTTCCAAGTTGAGGTTGTATACACCTCTAGCTTGAGGGTTGTTATCCGTAAGAAAGTGTTAGTATTGCTACGGATTATGTATATTGTTACGAATCAAATGATATAGATGAAGAATAGAAAATAGTGGTTAGGGTGAACATGCCTCAGATGAAACAATATCTGTGTATGATGGTTATTTCATACAAATGTTGATTTAGTGCTTCATAGCATTTATAACTTGGTTTGTTAGACTGTTAGTAATGTCGACCGTGTATATATAGTCAGTTTGGTTTTGTATGTTTCAGTTAATGGAATCAATAAATTCTCTAGAATTCTAGCTCTCAGTTTCACAATATGTATGATCATACGCTATAGTGATTTGCCTCATGTAGACTGGTGGTTAGCCACTTAGAGCTCATGTCTTTCCTATAATATCTTTTAAGTTTCTTTCTTATCCAAATAAACCAGCAAATCTTCTTTCTACCATGGCGATGACAAATTATCTTATCACACACATATCGACTCCCTTACATTATTACTCATCACCGCCATGCAACATTTGAACACCTCTCATGACAACCTCTTCCCAAGAAACTTTAAGCCCTAATTTTCAAACCCTAATTGCTAAATATGAGTTCAAGCCCTTGCAACAATGTAACACATTAATGAGTTGTAACATCCTGAGTTGTGAATGAAAATAAAATATTTAAAATGTATACTTTATTTATTATTAATCGAGTAGATTATAAGTCAAGTGATCATTAAAATAATGTGATGTATGGATTAATAACTAAATATATTTAAAAGTATAATAATAAAATTTAATATACTTAAAGTTAAGATTAACTACATTTAATGAATTTAAGGGATAAATTTATAATTCAAATGAACTCTAAGGGTAAAATGAAATTCAATATATCTTAACAATGAAGATTGATGAATACGAATAAAAAATCTTCTCAACAAAGGTTCCTAAAAACGGTTTCACCATGCATATCCATATTTAATAATAATAATAATAATAATAATAATAATAATAATAAAATTAGTAGTAATAATAATAGTAGTAATAATAATAATAATAATAATAATAATAATAGTAATAATAATAATAATAATAGTAATAATAATAATAATAATATTAATATTAATAATAATAGTAGTAGTAGTAATAATAATAATAATACTAGTAGTAGTAATAATAATAATAATAATAATAATAATAGTAATAATAATAATAATAGTAATAATAATAGTAATAATAATAGT
Source organism: Flaveria bidentis (assembly GCA_018326385.1). Classification (NCBI taxonomy): domain Eukaryota; kingdom Viridiplantae; phylum Streptophyta; class Magnoliopsida; order Asterales; family Asteraceae; genus Flaveria; species Flaveria bidentis. Next base: position 14,650 of record BJCM01064101.1, read on the forward strand.
AATAATAATAATAATAATAATAATAAAAATAATAATAATAATAATAATAATAATAATAATAGTAATAA
>BJCM01064102.1:0-34022 GCA_018326385.1 Flaveria bidentis
ATATATACATATAACCAAAACATTTAACCAAAACATGTGAAATATTATATATATCAATTAAACCTAAATTTAACATATCATAAATACCTTTTGAAATTAATTAAAAAATCATTTTAATATATTTCATTAAAAAATCATAATATGACTATGTTATGCTTATTTTATTTAGTCTAATTGTATATTTTTTTCAATATAAATTTTACAGATCGTTTACTTTTATTTTTCTATAATGTGATATTTTTTGGAAAATTCTCAAAATGTAAATTTAACCATATTTTTTCTTCAAATGTCCATTCGATCATATTTTTTCTTCAACAAACAAAAATATACTTACATAGAGTTGTTCGATTATAAGTGTTTATTAATTGGAAAAAAATTGACTTACATATACGTAAACATACATTATATTTATATATTTTTGTGGGGTTGAAAAAACTAAAACAATTTTGTTTTCAGATTTTTTTATGTAATACATATATAAATTTTTTGTGATGAATCATGTTAAATTGTTTTATTAAAATCATGCGTAGACAGAGTATGTGTGTGAGAGAGAAAGAGAGAGAAAAGGAAGGAGAGAAAGAGAAGAGAGAGTGAGTATACTTAGGAAATTATAAATTTATAATCTCTCAAAAATACCCTTAAAGCTACAAATTAATTCTTATAAACTTTCTTTTATTTACAAAACTACTATTATTAAGAATTGACCATTGATTAAACATGATCAATGGTAGAAAATTATCTTTTTGATTTTCTTATAAAACTTTGTTTTCTCTAGAACTCTTGCCTAATAATAGTATATATAATTTAATTATACATATATATATACACCTCGTAGCTAGTTTATCGAGCAATCAATTTATTATAAATATATATATAATAATGTAAATATAATAAATACATTTATATGAATGAATAAATACCTTTTGAGTGAATTCATGTGTCGAAACCTGAACCGATCCAAGACAAATCAAATGTGTTACATTGTTTATTAGACACGTTACAAATTCAGTTAATTATTATTATAGATTGTTGGTTTGTTTAGTTCACACCCTTTATAGTAGTCTATCATTTGCTATATTCACTCGTATCATCTTAAAGTGAGTTTCACGACCCAATTTTTTACAATTGTTTATAAATCTAGGGGGAAATATGTGTTCTTTCTTTTTATACTATGAACTTATTTAATCTTTCGGACTGTTGTGTTTACTAGTTTGTAAGCTAATATAGTTAATATCTGGTACATGTAGAGTTTTCTGTGTGTTTCTTTATTTATAACTATTTAACCCCGGTATTTGAGCTGACTGACAAGTATTGATAGTACTATTGGACTAACATCCTACCTCTGTTTGTTGGTATACTAGACTGACAGTGGTCACGAATGAACCCTAGGGTGAATATGTTTCGACAAGATATGTGTGTACGGTGTAGGTTTAGTTGTGAGGCTCGTGATTACATGTGTTATTGCTTGCTTATAACTGTAAATTCTTATGTACTATAAAATTCACAACATCAATCTTTATTCATTATCTAAATCTGTTAACTCGCCAACCATGTGTTGACTTTCAAGCATATTTTTTCAGGTAACAAGAATAATCAGGGATAGCTAGAGTTGATGTCTTAGATATGACACTAAGGATTGCATGATAGACTTGCTCTAGTGTTTTGATAATCATGTTTTGTTTTATGTTTAACATATTTAGGCGTGTATGCCTTTACTTGTTTTCGAGTTATATGATTTAAATTGGTTATACTTGTTTGACTATGTTTGTCGTGGAATTGACTTACTACGGCACAAATCTCCATTTGTGTCGGGCATCATAACATGTTGGTTTGTCATCATTTAATGCATCTCTATTAACTATCACAGAATTCGACTATACGACGATTCAGTTTTCTCAAGAATAAGTAAACAAAGTAATGGGGCTAGATCATGGGAGATATACTTTTGAAATTGCAATATTATTCTAAGGAGATGCGGAAGCTATGTTTCGGGCTCAATAATTAGAAAAAGAGTAAATTACACTTTAGTCCATGTAGTTTGGTGGTTACAATGCTTTTAATCCAATAGTTAAACACGTCTGTTTTAACCACTATGGTTTAAAATATGTCATAATTAATTCCAAACCGTTAACTCCATCCAATTTCTCTGTTAAGTTTTTTAAAAAAGACCAACATACCCTTGGACTGAAATTGTTATGTGGGTCCCACTCACCCCACTATATCAAACCTTAACCCCACCCTATTTCCTTGTTTGAACACATTTGAATACCTCCACCCACCACTCGCCGACAACCTTCACTGCCACCACCCTCCAGTCCCTGCAACCTTCACCGCCACCACCTGCGCTGCCACTCACTCGCTAGAAATCTTCACCGCCACCACCTACTACTCACCGGCAACCTGGATCTCTTGGTTGATGGATCTTGTACCCAATTGTACCTTTCACGCCATAAATTTACATTTCAATCTTCTTCATCATCCTCTCTAAATTCTATTAGGACCCAAGGAAAAGTTTGGCCGATAAGTTCTCTAATTCGTTATTATTGTCACTCAGTTTGGGTTTTGGATTTGGGTTTTTGTGGGTTTTGTGTTTTTTTGGTTAATTTAGGAATAGGAGTTTGATCGGGGAGATTGGCGATAATAATCTGCTTCTTGGGCTCTGTTGCTCTGCGTTTGGTACGGTGGGTTGCCTGTTTGTAGTGGTGGGATTTTTGTTTCGATGGTGGTCAGTGGGATTCTCAAACCATAATTTTACCTTTAATGGTGGTGGTTGTGTGGTGGTGATGGTGGTGTTGTGTGATAGTGGTGTTAGGTAGTCGTTATGGGGTGGCAATGGGTGTGGTGGTCATGTAGCGATGGTTGTGAGGCTGTGGCGTGCGACAATGGCTGTGAAATAGAGATAGAGAGAGTAGGTGTGTGTATATATATGTGTTTATATACTACACACACTTGCCTTTTCTTTTCAATTTATATAAATAAATGATTTTGTATTTGTTATTTTTATATTGAAATAAAACTCAAGTCCCGATGTATTTTTGTCTTTTTACATACACTTAATAGAAAAAATGAATGGAGTTAGCGTTCCAAATTTAATTGTGATAGATTTTAAACCTGGTTAACCGGATGTTTTCAAATTATTGGATAAAAAACGTTATAATCACTAAACCACAAAGACTAAAAGCGTAATTTACTTTAAAAGAAAAAAAGGAAAATGGAATTAAGGGGAGAAAAAAATGAGGGGAAAAGAAAATTATAGTTTAATTTTATGTTCTAAAGTCAGTAGGAAGAAAAAGAAATTAAACTTATTGAGTTAAGAATTATAAGGGACGTTGGCGAGATACATATATTGAACAAATCTTTAAATATGGAAACTAGGCAATCTTTTTTTATGTTAAACGGGTGGGTAATATCAGTGAATAACAAGACCTTATACGTGTATTTAATTACTATTCTTCACAAAACCAAGTAACACAAATACTTTAAATTTCTTTTCACTTTATTTCATTTCTTTGTTCGAAAAGAGTTCGGGAAAACGATGAAGAAGAAGATGAGAATGTTTGAGACTTATGATGAAGGTAGAGAAGTAGCGAGTGAAGATTGGATTTGAAACATGGATGGTGAATAAAAGGATTCCATTTGTTGTTGTGCGGTTGTTGATTTTTATTTTTAATAATTTTATGTAAAAGTAAGATCGTTAAAGATCAAAATATGTATAAACTTAGTTGACCAAACTAATACTCTTAAAGTCTTTTGACCGGTGAACACACATCTTGCCTTCTTGGTATACATCTATTGATCAACTTTAAAAATAATCACCATCACGGTACTTTCAAGTATTTATATAATTTAATCGAGAAGTTTATAATGTTACACCAGTATATCTTTTTAAGTACTAGTTGAGGGAGCATCTTTGAATGCTGAGGTTCAAATTCATATTCGAAAAAAAAGGTTTTGAAAGCGCCATCCATGTAATTACCCTTTGCTGAAATATTTCAGTGTTGGGTATGTTTCATTGGTGATTCTCTCATTGATGTGATTTCTAAGAGTAGATAGTTTCGAGTAGATAGTTTCAACTAATCTTTTTAATTAGGTTGATTTGAATTAGATTATGTAAATACCTATAATTAGCTTATAAGTAGACGAGTCAAAGGGTTTGTATGTTTTTAATTTATATAAAGTTTAAATCCAATAAATATTCATCCTATAAAAAAGAAAAGGCTAATATTAGTTATTATATATATAAAGTATAAACTCCAATAACCATAGTTGACGTACATATAATCTAACAATGATTAAAAATAAATTAAGAAAAAAAGTTTTTTTTGTCAACTCTCAATCTAACCCAACCCGACCCAAATTAACATTTCCTTGTTTCCACCTACTTAACCAAACAGTTTGACCCGTGCGTAATTTCTAAAAGTTGAAGTGTTCTAAACTTGGTGTCATGCGACTTCATGACTTGTACCCACTTGGTCCAAGAGTTGGCAAATTTATCAATTTTTCCAACCCCTCTTGCAGATATTTAATATTGTTTTGGCCTTATGATAAACTACTCAATTTTATATTATTATTTTATTCAACAAGTAACTACTGTCTGTTTCCTCTCTCTTACCTTCCTCCTATTATTATTATTATAAATTTCATGCACATATCACGTACTTCATATACAATTCTCACATGCAACTTGATTTCAAAGTTTTCTCTTGAATTTTTCATCTATCCAATTCATCTGCCAATATGTCTGAAGACAAGGTCAATAACTGCTCAAAATTTGTTTTTTTCTTTTTCTTAACTTTCAATCTCCATCTATATTTCTGCATGGGTTTCAACTTCTTTCAATCTTTTTACAATAAAAAGATCATACTTTTTCCCATGATTTTAGGCTCATTGTAATCTTTCTTGAGTCTAATTTCATCACAAATTGTCACTAAATTTGTGTTTAGTTGCAGAAAATTGTTATTAGAGTGGATGTACATGAAAATGATGACAAAAGAAAGGCTTTAAAGGCCGTTTCCAGCCATCCAGGTAAAATTTATGTTCCTTTACATTAATGTTTCTTTTTTTCATTTGAGTAAGCTAAATTTAATCTAACTTACACAAAGCCTTCTTTTGAAATATATTTTAGGGATCGAGTCAATAGCTATGGAAATGAAAGACAAGAAACTAACACTTATCGGTGTCATTGATCCAGTATGTGCTGTTCGAAAACTTAAAAAATTTCACCCAGTGATACTCACTGTGGGACCCGCAAAAGAGGAGAAGAAAGATGATAAGAAGGATGATGACAAAATGAAATGCATGGAAGCTCACATGCTTTACTATCCTTACATGACACCTAATCCTTACATGACACCACACTATTGTGTTCATAGCGTGGATGATGAGTATACAAATAGTTGTGTTATTTGCTGAATCTGCAACGAAAAATGCAAGGTAATTGTATATGGGTTTGAGTTCAAATTTGTGATCACTTCTATAGTTTTGTTATAAAGGGTTTGTTATTTGTATTAAGACAACAAATATTATCTACGGAATAATATTTTGAAAGCTCAAGTGTATTTAATTTAATTGCATTCTATAGGAATTAATTAACACGCTATGTGATAATTTTGTAAAAGATCGTACTATACTTTCTTTTGAAAAATAGATGTAACGTCGTATTTATATTTTATAGAGTGCATATTTATCAAGCTTATATTTTTGTTAAATTTGATACATATTAATGGTTGAGCGTTTTGTCTAATTACTAAAATATATCTTACAAGTTTTATTTATATATTAGGCATAAGTTGAGATTTATCTATAGTAAAATCATTTAAGAATTGGTTTTAAAAAGAAAATGTTCCTAGAGGACATCTTAATTATGCAAACCATAATATTAATATATCTATTCTGCAAGTTAATTGGTCTCGTCTTTGATTATCTTATCCTCGTGAATGGTGATAATAGTCGATCTGTATATATAGTATTCTATTGTAACACATATCTTAAATTATTAAACTCAGGAGAACCTTAATTATTATCGTACAATTCTACTAATACTTAAAAGCAAAGCTTGGTGGCAAGTGGGTTGGGCCACCCGCTTTTAAGATATATACTTTGTTTTCAATAGTTATTTAGTGTTTGTATGGCTAGCATGGTTGGTTAAGTACTTGGGCTTCTACAATGGGGTGCACGGTTCGATTCTTTCAAGCCTTTTTTTAATTCCTTTTTTTAATTTCTTCCTCCCAGCTTTAGTAACAATTAATTAATTTTTATCATTCCAACTCCCAAAAACATTTAACTAATTCAAAAGATAATTTCACAATTACATTTTGTTATTATCTTAAAAAGGAAGGTTTAACTTTCAACCCTTAACTTTTGAATTTTATATTTTTAACTATTCAACTTTTATGAGTTTATAAAATGTTACTTTGACGTTAAAAAGTTTTGGGATTACTTTTTGTACATTTTTAGATAGAAAAAATCATCACGTTATTATTTTTATGTACGTGCCGGTATATTGTCTACGTTTTTATGTAAAAAAAATTGGAATACAAGTGAGACAAATATAAATTGTGAGTTAGTTTACGCGTCGATATAAGTTTTGTTTGAAAACGAGTTAGGTCAAATATGGTGCGTTAGCATAAATTTGATTATTGTACGTTCCGACACAAATTTACTTTGAAAACAAGTAAAGACGATTGTAGTCTATACTTTATCATGTCACATACGATGTCGACGCACATGTTAATTTTTATTTATCTTTACTACGTTATCATTTGACGATATAAATTCGAATTACTCTATGTTCCGATATACAATTAGTTCAGAAATGAGTCGGGTCGATTATAATCTATAGTTTATCATAACACGTACGACATCGTCGCAACGCGCGATGGATAAAAAAACTAGTAATTTACTTATAAGTGAAGGTCGGTGGGTTTTTTAATTTTTTATTCTTCTAAAGCCATGTTATATTTTATCTTTCAAATTCATTAATAATATTGTGTAGTTGGTACAATGGTTAAGTAATTGGGTTTTTAATTTGAAATCCTGGGTTCTAATCTACAGACTTGCAACTTTTGTTTTTTGTTTTCTTTTTCTTTTACTATTTTGATATTTCTTTTAATTTGGTTTTTTGCAACTTTTTAATTTTGTTTTTTGCAATAACTTTTAATTTTTCTTGAGTGATTGTCACGTCAACGTTACGTTTTATTTATGTCGTAACGCACTAAACATAGTATTTTTTTCTACTTATATCAAATCGTAGGAAATTCACATGTTTTTTATGTATTTAACAACGCCAACATCATTGTAGTAATGTGCACAACAAGGTCTGAAAAAGTACCGCATCACACGAGCTTAATTTAAAAATAAGAGTTGTTTTACGTTTTGACGTTAATAATTTAGTTCGGATACGAGCGAGGCGATTACAATCTATAGTTTATCATACCGTATATGGTATTGTTGCAAGTGTTATTTTCTTACGTTTAAAATTGATCTACGTTTGGACATAAATTTTATTTGAAAAAGAGTGGGGTCTAATATAAAACATGTTCATTCAGTGTTATAAATTCGGGTTCGCTATTATTTGATGTAATTTAATTTAGAGTTGAGTCGATTGTAATCTATATTTTATCACGTCGCGTCCGATGCCGCCGCAACGTGCGATGGGTGAAAAACTAGTTTATAGTCAAAAGTCAAGTACAATTTATAGTCATCGGTGTAGGAAGTAGATTCACTTTTATATTAAAATATAGTAATTCTAACAATACTCTCGTTAGTCATGAGAAATATTGTAGTACAATAATACGACTGGAAAAATAAATATAAACAATCTTTATGTACCAAACTTAATTCGGACATCCGTCTTTAGTATATACTCCAATGAGTCTTCATATAGTATTCTTGACATGAGCATTAATCGCGTTCGAATCTTCAACTATACCCCTTCAATACAACAAGTAACAAATAAAAGATTGACGGTTGTGGCTGAGGATCGTGTTAGACACGGGTCTCTTAAAACATATTTTGCAACGCGTCTGTCTACCAGGGTACAACAGCCAAAGCAGTATATACTGCCGGAGAGTGTCTCGGCCCAAGAGATCACCGGATAAAATATGTGTTATGATGTTATGTGAAAAATTTTTAAAGATGATGTTGTATGAAGAACAATTTAGATAGTGTTCCTTTCTAAATTTCTATAAAACTTGTTGAATCTAAAGAGAATAAATTTCTTTTTTTTCTCTTTTCTTTTCATCATGAGTTTAATTATATATGCATATTAAAAACTTCACATTAATATAAATTTTATGATTCACTTCCAAAACTTCCATTTGATTTATAAAACATTTTATCAGATCAAATTAAAAATTTTATTTTATTCATGACATGTTTAATATCAATTTAATAAAAATAATAATCCATAATAAACATTTGTAATATTTATTAAAAAACTTGGTCAAAACATAGAATATTCATGTTTATTAATACATAGTTTTATTAACATTATGCAAAAAATTGCAATAATTTTTTACTATAATCATTCAAGTTTTACTTTTTTCATTTCGACCACTCAACTTTGAACATCAATATCTAATTAATTTTAGCTTCAGTTTGAACACGGTCTAGTTCGTTATAAAACGAGAACTTAAACCAATAAATAAATAACTATTTATATAAAAAATATATAAATATAATTATTTTGTGTTTAAAATTTCAACAAACAGAATACAAGTTAATACAAGATATGGTTATCTCAATGATGTCGATTCGGAGTTGGTCCATCAATAGTGTCAGCATATGAATGTAGTAGCTTATATTTTATTGTTATACATATGATGTGGACGTTGAAGATTCTTGTTTAGTTTATGTTTGAGGTTAATTCATGGAGCTTATAAACTGTATATTACGCGGTTATCTTTATAAACTTTTACTTATTTATATTTAGTCGTTATATACAACAATTAAAGTATAAAGGGCCTAATCGTGTTTGTGTGGTGTTAGAAATTTATAAATATGTAAAGTTGATCCAGGCACAAAATAATTAAGATGAGCAAAAGGTCCACTATGCTTAACATGTCTCGTGGTCTCATAATCTATGATTACAAAAGGACAATAGCTTTTGGTTGATTATCTCTTATACATATTAGGTCCTAAAGAAAAACAGCAAAGTTACAAAAAGAATAGGTTAGGTTTAAGCAAGTTACATAAAATATTCGTTTTCAAACCTTCACATTGGTGTTCAAATCAACGTGATGTAACAAAAAGTAGTCATTAGTCGACTTCGTCTTTTAACGATACGTACGTCATCAGCTTCCATATTACCAAGTTAATTTAGTAAACTTAAGTCACTTTGATTAAACATTTATTATAAAATAGTAATGTATAAGTAGAGCAAATATTCCTCTTAAATGTGGTAGTAATCCACTACATACCTTAATCTATCCCTAATAAACTTGATGTTTTCCTTTCTCTTTTCCTGCAACTTGAAATTCTTCTCTCTTATATTTGTTATCAAAAATAATAAAGCACCATAATTCAACAAATTATAATATGAAGTAGAGTTGTATCCTAGTTTTTAACATTATTGAAACCACATTGTTTTTAGCTTGTAGAAATCAAGAGTGACATGATTGTAGTAACACATTTGCAAATAGACTCGTATTATGATTCTTGCAAAGAGAGTAGCGTTGGCTGAGATTTTAGGAATTTTGACCAAGAAAAACAATAGAAGCATCAACATTTCAAATGAAAGCAAGAAGATGGTGATTGATAAAAGAATAATACTGGCTCTTTGCTTATGGATTTCTAGCGTATGTGATTGATAAACTCTAAACCCACAACCTCTTGAGAAGACAATGAAAAAACATTGGTTAAGTATATTTTCAATAGCATATTCTTATTATAATAAACAAGCGGGATTCCCGAACAAAGCCATGGGGAATACAACACTTAAGTTGATGAGTTTAGAGTGTACACAGATCGGTTCAGTTCAGTTTTAAGTCATAACCATAATCATAACCAAAATCAAATTCAAAATTTTGGTAAAAGTATATTAAAAATTGATTGGTTTCTATGGTTTCGATTTTCAGTCGATATGGGACAAGGAATACTAAACACATTGATATATAGTACTAGTGGAGGACTTCAATCATGTCTGAACCTGAATTCTCTCTAGAGAGTCTATGACTCCTACAATTTTTCTAACAACGCAAGAGATATAATTGAGCTTTGATTGTGAAAGACTTTATGGTTTTGTCATTAATCATTCAAGATGTCTAAATAACATTTTTAGATTTGAATAATATCTCAATGTCTAAATAACATTGTTGACAGATTGTTCATTGAGAAGATAATATTACCGATGTCATTCACAAAAAATCTACGATTCGACCGGCAAATTGTTCGTATATCTTTTGTTGTTTCGTCCTTCAATATTTGTTCTAACTCTTGATACAATAGATCGACATTCGTTCTTTCATGAAACTTCTTTCTTTAAAATCTTCAAAATTTATCTTCTTAGAGCTAAACCATTTAAATATGGTTATGGTCCATCCACGGTCAAACCTTAGATTCAGTCATATTGTTTCCTTTCTATATATTTTATTTGATTTACTTACTTGATCGACCATTTGTATATATTTTCTATTATTTGGAAGATTTAGGTTGTAAACATATGAATAGTTACATCAAACATTTTGTATCAATTGTTAATATTTTTATCATCATTAAAATCAAGATTGCATTATTTTTATAATATATATCTAAATGTCACGTGACATAATTATAGCCCTTAAATTTCATACTAAATTTCTTTTTTTCCCTTATTAAATGAATATATCAATTGATAATAAATTAAACTAGGAATTAAACACGCGTGTTAGTTTTATCATGACTTATGAACACGATATTAACACCCTAGTAGGAGGACCCGTTCGTTGCGACAAGCTGTTGTAACTGACAATTGCTCAATAGATTTGCTGCATTGTTAGGAGGGAAATTGTTGTTTAATCGTTCGCTATTGACGCTTCATGTGTTGTTTGGTTCTAATTAACTATTGACAAAAAAAAGTCTTTAACTGACACAATTATTATTTAAAATAAATAACTTATATTTTCCAATTAAGATCTAATGATTTTAAATACATGCGTGGAGACGTAGATAAAAGAAACCTATGAAGGAAAAAAAACATATAAAAGATATGATGGAAAATTTCTTGCTTCAACAATGGTAGATTTTGATTTCCTAAATACATAATTTCTCTACTTTAATAATAGTTGATAAAAAGACATAACCTTAAATATATTTGTTTATTCTTTTTAATACTGCATACAATGTAAAATTAAAATTAGAATACTAATTGAAATTTTTTTAAATACATTCTTAATGTAGTGTAAAACTAGAAGACTTAAATAAAAACTGGAAAAAGTTAGGGATTTAAATGAAAAACTTCAAGGACTTATTATAATTATAATATATATTAACCTAAGTGGTCGGCGAGTACAAACAAAAACTAAAATTCCATACTCGACCACTTAGCTTTAATAACTTGAATTATATTTTTGTTCTATCTATAAATTAACGCTTTCTTTTGTTTAGCTCAAATATAACACAATTTGATATAAGAAAGAAATAATCCTTAGACTCTAGTGCATTAAATATATAAGCAAACTACAAATCTTACTTATTTTTTAAAAAATAGAAAATAGATAGTATAAAATTAACATTATAATAAATTTGGATGCTTTTAGAGGTTTAGAATTATCATCAACTAACAAGTAACAAAAAACATTTGAGGATTTTTTTTATAAAAATATAAGAGTACAAATATATAACGTAATTTCTTAATTATCTTAAAAATCAGTTAAATTGGTTTTTATATCTGTTGCTTTTTAAAAAAATTTAAAGAATTTTTTTTGAGACCCTTACTCTTTCGTCATTTAACATAATAGTTTTACAACGCGTAGATTACAATTAATAAGAAACCATACCCAAAAGAGACCCGCGTCAACATGTGGGCCTCAATTTCTAGTTTTATATTATACTAATTACAAATCTTTTATGCATAATAATGTTGTATTTTATGCATAAGGAGTTTTTTTTAAATAATTTTTCACTTTTAACTCAAAGAATTTCATATTTTGCAAAGTAAGATTCTAAAATTTTATTATTTTTACTTTAATATAACGTTAATTATCAACTTAATTATGGATTATGAATTGTACCATGTGCTTATTAGGTTGTGCCAACCTCTTTTTTTGAATATTTAGTTTTTTTTATTTTAACCCAATACTTCTACATCTTTTATAATTTAACCATAAGATTTTTTTTACTTTCAACTTTGGTCCTCTACATTTCATATTATAAACATTTTATGTTTTCGGTCAAAATTTTACGAGTTAACACGCTAAAACGTGCATGAGTGGATTAACGTTTTTACGATTATTTTTTCACTATTTAACTGCTCCGTCGCACGTGGTGGTCCTAGATCAACTTACCTATTGTTCTAGATCTTTTATGTTTCATTTGCGTGGTTTAACATTTTTACGTCTACTTTTTGTTCGGTTTTATTTTTTATCTTTTTTTAATATGAGCTTTGTCGGTATTGATGATCACTGATGTTGGTGCATCATTGATACTATTTGACATGATTTTACACCCTCGCTGTAACGCGGGGGGCTTAATACTAGTTTTTTTAATTGTAAGAAGTTAGTGTTAACGTGTGTACATGTGTAAAGCTTGTTTATATTCGTTTGTTTAATTTTAATTGCATAAACAAACTAATATAGACGCTTAAACCGATAGATTTTGTTCTTTTTTAGTATTTTAAATGAACATTGACATAATGTACAAATTTATATAATACTAATTATCAATTTTGGTATGCTTAATGAGCTGTATTATGTGTTTAGTGGGTTGTAGTTTTTTTTTCTTAAACTTAATTAACTTTTTTTACAAATTTTTAACCTACTACTTTTATATTTTTTACAATTTAAGCTTAATATTTTTACAAATTTTTGTATTCATCTGTAATACATCGTATTCGTTTAGTTTTTAAATTTTTTTTAATACGAGTTTTTTCGATGTTGGTGGTCACTTGTGGTTATGTGTCATTGCAAACACTTGATATGGTTTTACGTCTTTGCTGCAATAAAAAATTTAATACTAGTTTAGTGATAAAAGCAAGATGGTCCCACTCGCCACCGTTCATGTTCTCTTTACCGGAAATCCATCACCTATTTCTGGCTTTATTAGTAATTTTAAAACTTTAGTGGTTAAATTTAGAAACCCTAAAAACGGCTTGTAGTTATCGATCACATGTTTTAATATATTTTATAATACCAAAAAAGTCAAAAGAAATATATTTTTGATTTTAAATATAATTTAAATTATAGATCGATAGGTCCTATACAATCGACTAAATAAATTTCCTGATCTCAAAGATTCTGTTTCCCACCTTATTTTTTAGTCTTTAATAAATATTGTTTAAACTAAGGTAATTATTTTATTTTTAACGTGATTAGAATTTTAAGATTATTTTTACATCGTATTCATAGTTTCTTAATATACCATACACACTGGTGTGTTATTATAATTAATACTTTGATTATTTTATATTTTTTTTCTCTTTAAACGGTTACAACTTACAATTGCAGTTGTGTTTTACTTCATGGTCTTCATAAGATCTCTTGAAACTAAAAACTTGACGGTTTGATTGCCTCCCTATTTCCTACTTTGTTGATGTTTTCTTATGGAACCAAGAATGTCGGCATTGTTGTAGTATAATGTGACAAGAACCTTGTACAAGTAGAAGAATAATCACACATATATAATTGACTTTATAACTTCTTACTTCTGGCATGAATGTTAGGTTGTTGCCACCATTAATAACAAGTGGCTTTTGTTAAGTTGACACTATAAGTGGAGAACATTGCAATGTTGACCGAAGAAATACATGTAGAAATTAATATTGGTCCTACTATGGACGTTTGTGGCTCTAAAATTGGACTCATTTGATACTCATAAATACGATTAATTATGGTGACATTGAATTTAAGGAGGAAGATGGGCCATTTGAGGGTCCTATGTTGAACCGGCTGAACTAATGCATGGTGTCTATAGGTTCCCTTGACCCACCGACCAATCAAAGTCATCTTAATCGTAACTCGTAAGGCAATATAGGTTCCCTTGACCCACCGACCAATCAAAGTCATCTTAATCGTAACTCGTAAGGCAAGTGGCCTCTTGGGGTTAATTCAACCTTTAAAGTATGAGATCTAGTTATTGTAGTAGTTTGATTTTACCGTTAAAAAAAGTTATTGTAGCAGTTGAACTTGGCACCAAAAGACAATTCCGTACACCAACATAAATCCTTATTAAACTAAGTTCAAGTACTTTAATGTTAGTTTATTAGCTTATTTAATTTGCTTAGCATTTATTTAATTTTATTATATTATTGCATATATTGAAAAATATGGGTATTGACTGGTGAATAGTGTAATCATCGTATACACTTCCCACATGTACTTCCTTTCTTTTATATTTGAATTTTTTTATAATTACCTTTGCACATATTGCATTCTTGTCTTATAATATTTTTTGTATGATGAAATTTTAAATTTGAATATACGATGTGTTTATCTTTATAGTCATTTTGATTTAAATAATATTTAGAATGAGTTGGATCATATATATATAATATATTTTTTATTTTTGTCTTTGAATTCAATTTATTGTTCCTTAACTTTTACTTGAATATGATTAGCGTCACGCCATCTTTTTAATTCACGTTTCAAAATAAAATATATTTATTAAAAGTTGTTACTCTATTATTTTGGTTTTTTACTAAAGTAAACAAGTTCGCGCTAGACGACATGCATATTTATGAGCCTCACAACGCCCGTTATTACGTACATCACTTTAACGTAGTAAGTACATAAAAGAAACGTGTGAAGTTGTGTTGGCTCATTTCTGTAGATCAAAAGATATAGAGAAGATTATATTATATTTTACCTGATGTGTCATAAACATCATATAACATTGAGATGACAATTCGATAACAAAGTTACCAACAAGAAAAAATAATTAAAAAAATAATTTAACTACTTTAAAAAACATGTATAAAACAGTAAAAGAAATAATGTTTTCCAGCTCATTGTGAATCCTATTTGTCATTGTGAATTTTATGTTTGTCATTATGTTTTCCTGTACAGTATTGTGTTTTTCTAAAATGATAAGTTCTAAAAAACATGATAGTGAAATAATTCCGATGTTTACTTCTAGTATGTAAAATACAATAATAAAATAATAGTTAATTCATGTAATACATTATAAACAATGATAGAATAACACAAAATGATATAAAAAGTAAAGTAAAATAATTGATACCGCATTGTAATTTTTTTCTACTTGTCATTATTGAACACTTTTCATTGTGAGTTTTGAAAAACATATCGGTAAAATAACATCATTGTATACTTTTAGTTTTAAATATAATAAAAGATAATAGTATTTATATAATATATAAAAAAAATGACAAAAATAATATCAAATGACCTAAAATGTAAAACACAATAATAAATACATATAACAAATGATAAGAAAATAAAAAAGTTGACATAATAACTTGAAATAATTGACACGATTACTTAAAATATTTGACACGAGAACTTAACTTATTTGATATGATGAGCAAAATGTCATTTAAAAAAACAATAAAATGACTCATCTCAAGCATAAACTACGTGTTTTGAGAAGCATAGAGAGACAACATATATATGTAGACATCGTACATCTAAGGACAATGACCGGCCCACTCAACACTTCTAGTCTTCAAAGTTCAAAGCGCTTAAGCCCAAGAGTCCAAGCTGGACCGGGGCTATACTTTTGAACCCAACATAGTTGTTTTGAAATTTAAATTTTATAACTATAGTAAAGGCATAAGTTACATAACTTTTTGCCAATATGATGTGCAATAATTATTAAATTTACTACAATTATATTATAAAGTAGGCTAAGTATCGTTTGAGAACTCATAAGTATATTAAAAACTACGAAAACTGATGTTCGTAATTTATATTTTTAAAATTTTATACTTTTTATATAATTGTTTATATTTATATATATTAAAAACCATGAAAATAACATTAAACCTATCAAAATAACGTTTACCAATGTTTATTAAATTATTTATTTATTTAGCTACACATGTATAAATAGCGTAACCCATGTATGACTTACACATACATGTATTGTAACACCCCAACCCGATTAGGGCTGACATGTCACTATCATAGTAATCATAACATAAGACATAATTCCATGATTGAAACATTAGGAGTACAACATCAAAACATCGTTTGAGAGCTCTAGGGTTAAAGTATTCGTTATATATTATTTGATCAGCCAAATCTAGATAACTAGCATGTATTACAAAAATGACTATACTTTCTTGTTCAAAAATCCTAGAGTTCAATTTATCTCTCTTCACACCCTGCCAGGAGTAACATGTGAACCTGTTGAAACAAATATTTACGGAATGAGCCGAATGCCCAGTACGAATAAAGGAGCAGGTAATAATAATAATAACCACAATAACACTAAAATATAATGTAACATATAATGATACGACATGAAGTAAGGCAAGTCAATAAAATAAATCGTATCATATGGATTTGCCCATTGAGCCGAATAGCTTATATCAAAACAGACATGCACATAGAGCTGCAGACCCTATGTACCGAACGTGAAATGGAGTGTGAGCATACACAACAACCATCCACCATAATCATATGCATATATCCTAGGACTAGTCCATACACCTCCTTAACATAATATGACCAATGTACCTCGCAAGTACCAAAGGAGACTCCGTGATCTCTGCTCACCGTCACGGTTAGTGCCATGTCATCGATGCCTCAATGACGTGCTTGTGGTCACCCCCACAAGTAGGGACATGCTCGGCTAACAGATTACAACAAACTGAAATAGAGCCGAAATGATATATCCTAAATGTGTTCTCTCTAAATGCCGAACAAATACATAATCAGGTCATAACATAGGAACATACGATAATGAGTTCAATTTAATAATTTTCAATCGCATGAAAAATAATACTAAATTCAAGGTAACATGACGAAATCATGATATTAATAAATGCGCGACCAATTGAAACAGAGAGGAATGTCAAAGACGTTTAGGAATTTCAACGGGCGGTAAAAGTCAAAGGGTTTTCCCTAATCAAATTAAATACCATAACAATAAAGGATGAGGTAAGAATCCCTACCTTAATTAATATTTCACAATGATGGATGTCAGATTAGTTTCCTTAAGGGGTCATGATAGCCTACAAATAATATGCATTTGACTAGAGTTAAATATTACTTGGCTAGTTATAACAAAATCCATTGATATTTCATCCCATTTCCACGCGGGAATATCCAAAGGTTGCAAGAGTCCACTGGCTCATTGGTGCTTAATCTTCACATGCTGGCACGTGAGGCATCGACTAACATATCTTGCAACATCTTCCTTCATTCCATTCCACCAAAAGTTTTGACGTAGATCGCGATACATCTTTGGTGATCCTGGGTGGATGGAAAAAGACGAGCTATGCGCCTCCGCTAGTAACGACTCACGGAGGGTGGAATCATCAGGTACATATAATCTTTTCCCATACCAAATTACTCCTTTTTCATCCATATGAAAATCTAACTACTTCCCCAACTGAATATTCTCTGTTATTGCCCACAACTCTCCATCATGTTATTGTGCCTCCTTAATTCGTGATATGAGGTCAGGCTCAATTTTCATTCTAGCTAGGTAGCCATCAGATTTACCAACTTGGATACCAATGCCCATCTTATCAAGTTCCAAAATAACATGTGGATGAATTTGAAGGCAAGCCACAACTCCAAAATTCTTTCTACTCAAAGCGTCAGCCACCACATTTGTTTTCCCTGGGTGGTACTGAATATTAGCATCATAATCTTTCAAAAGTTCCAACCATCTTCTTTGCCTCATATTTAGCTCCTTTTGTGTAAATATATACTTGAGGCTTTTATGATCAGTAAAGATATCACAAGTCTCGTCATATAGATAATGTCGCCAAATCTTTAATGCAAAGACTACTACTGCCAACTCCAAATCATGTGTCGGATAATTTACTTCGTAAGGCTTTAGTTGACGGGAGGCATAGGCGATGACTTTTCCGTGTTGCATCAGCACACAACCCAGCCCTTTCTTTGAACCATCACTATAAATCAGAAATCCACCTGAACCAGATGGAAGAGTGAGTATTGGGGCAGATACAAGTCTTTTCTTTAGCTCTTCAAAACTCTTTTCCCATTCTTCATTCCAAGAATATTTCACTCCTTTTCTCAATAGTTGTGTGAGGGGTAAGGCAATAACTGAAAAACCTTCCACAAACCTTCGATAATATCCTGCCAAACCCAAGAAACTTTGAACTTCTGTGGCTGAGGTAGGTCTAGGCCACTTAGTAATGGCCTCAATCTTTGCTGGATCCATTTTATTTCCTTCCGCTGATACAATGTGACCCAAGAATGCTACTTGACTCAACCAAAATTCACATTTCAAGAATTTGGCATACAACTTCCTTTGCCTTAATGTCTCAAGCAGTGTACGCAGGTGTTCCTCGTGTTCTTCCTTGTTTCTAGAATACACTAGAATATCATCGATAGAAACAATCACAAATTTATCCAATAATTCATGAAATACTCGATTCATCAAGTCCATGAATACAACAGGTGCATTAGTCAGGCCAAAAGGCATGACCAAGAACTCGTAATGGCCGTAACGAGTGCGAAAGGTGGACTTAGGCACATCCGTCTCTCTAATCTTCAACTGATGATAACCAGATCTCAGGTCTATTTTTTAGAAGAATTTGGCACCCTGAAGCTGGTCAAAAAGATCATCAATGGGGGGTAGAGGATAACGGTTTTGAATGGTAATCTTGTTTAACTCTCGGTAGTCAATACACAACCGCATACTACAGTCCTTCTTCTTTACAAATAAGACCGGTGCGCCCCAAGGTGAGACGCTTGACCTAATAAATCCAAGCTCCAATAACTCTTGTAGTTGTTCCTTCAATTCTTTCAGCTTTAACGGTGCCATACGATATGGTGCCTTAGAAATTGGCTCGGCGCCAGGAATTAGATCGATGGAGAACTCTACTTCACGATCGGGTGGTAGTCCTGGTAATTCACCTGGAAATACATCTGGATACTCATAAACAAGAGGATGGTTATCGATGTTATCTTCACTAACCGAGGTATCCAAGATAGATGCTAGGAATCCAATACAACCATGCGATATCAATCTTCGAGCTTTGAGTGCAGAAATAATCTTAAGAGATTTATGAGGTTGAATTTCTTGATAGACAAATTCAGGATGACGAAGATCACCAAAGATAACTCGTCGAGAATGACAATCAATAGTAACATGATATCGCATCAACCAATCCATTCCGAGAATAATATCAAAGTCACCCATTTGCATGGGCAAAAGATCCACATTACGCACGATCGAGTCAATAAGGAGAGGACAATTTTTATATATATGAGTGATAATAAGGGAGTTTCCTATAGGAGTGGAAATCGATAGAGTATGATCTAACAGTGAGGGATCAACCATAAGATATCTAGTAAACAAATGAGAAACAATCGAGTGCATTGCCCCCATATCAAATAACACATAAATATCATGTTCACCAATTTGAAGGGTTCCAGATACAGTACCTGGTGTACTAGCAGCCTCAGTAGCAGTAAGTGCGAAAACTCTTCCTCCGGTGTTAGTTTGTGCATTGGACCCACCAGTGTTCCTCGTGTTCCCTTGTTTCGGACAATCCTTGATCATATGCCCCGCTTGACCACACCGGAAACAATTTCCAATAGCTTGATGGAAAATGCCTCGATGACGTTTCCCACAAGTGGTACATGGTGGAATCAAAGGCTGGTTTGGGTTTCCATGTTGATTTAGTGAATATGCCTTAATAGCACCTTCAAACGGTTGAATCTGGTTAAGGGTTTTAGGATGCCATGGTCGGGTCTGATTTCCATTATTACGACCTGCTTGAACTCTACGATCCTTTAAATGATTAGCAGCACTGGATGACTGGCCTGTGGGCTGAATTTGATGTCCGTCTCTATCCCTTTTCTTGTTGTCTCCTATCGGAGATAATAATTCTTTTCTGTCAAATTCAAATGTCTTGATTGCATCAGCCACCTCTGTAAGATCCTTAAATTTCATATACATGATCGACTTTCGGATTAGATCATACACTGCCCATTTACATTTTTCTGCTTGAACTGCTGCAGACCCGACTGCTTCCACCATAATATTAGCTAACCTTGCAAAACGAGTAATGAACTCTGACCCTGGTTCATCATTCCCCTGTCGGATGACGGCATATTCTCTGATGTAGGCCTCTCTGTCAGCTGTAGAGAAAAACTTATCATAAAAGATAGTACTAAAGTCAGGCCACGAAAGAGTGGTTACATAGGCCTTCCCTCCTCTGATTTGCATAAGTCCTTCCCACCAAGTTTGTGCATCATCCTCCAATTTGTACGTAGCTAATCTGACCTTGTACTCCTCCAAACACCCAACACTTCAAAGATCTTCTCAATATGGGCCTCCAGTTTCTCGCATCGATTGGAGAAGTTGCATGACTGAATGACCTTGGTTTTTGCTTTTGGAACCTTTGGATCCATACATGAATGCCCTCAGTAGAGTACTCTATGTTGTTCTCATCAATTGGATTCTCCCGATTAGAGTTATCACGACCTTCAGAACGAGTTTGGTGAAGAACTGCCTCCACAGTTTGGGCAACAAGGTTAGGTAAAAATCCAGCAAAAGCTTGGTTGATAGTAGAGACCATGTTCGGGTCAACGGGAGTCTCATTTGAAGCGGTGTCAGCATGCAATCGGTATGCCCTACGGATGTTCCTATGGGGTTGACGATGGGGAGGCATCTAAAAGAAATGGACACAAGGATTAGCGTATAGGAATAATAGAGAATACATGAGAGAATTAGATGGAACCCTAACCCAAATGTCTACCCAAATCTCACATGTCTTAATTATTAATGTTTACGTTTTCTACAAAAAAGAGCCTTAGCTCTAATACCATAATTGTAACACCCCAACCCGATTAGGGTTGACATGTCACTATCATAGTAATCATAACATAAGACATAATTCCATGATTGAAACATTAGGAGTACAACATCAAAACATCGTTTGAGAGCTCTAGGTAAAGTTACATATTATTTGATCAGCCAAATCTAGATAACTAGCATGTACTGCAAAAGTGGTTATACTTCCTTGTTCAAAAATCCTAGAGTTCAATTTATCTCTCTTCACACCCCGCCCGGAGTAACCTGTGAACCTGTTGAAACAAATATTTACGGAATGAGCCGAATGCCCAGTACGGATAAAGGAACAGGTAATAACAATAATAACCACAATAACACTAAAATATAATGTAACATATAATGATACGACATGAAGTAAGGCAAGTCAATAAAATAAATCGTATCATATGGATGTACCCATTGAGCCGAATAGCTTATATCAAAACAGACATGCACATAGAGCTGCGGACCCTATGTACCGAACGTGAAATGGAGTGTGGGCATACACAACAACCATCCACCATAATCATATGCATATATCCTAGGACCAGTCCATATGCCTCCTCAACATAATGTGACCAATGTACCTCGCAAGTACCAAAGGAGACGTCGTGATCTCTGCTCACCTCACGGTTAGTGCCACGTCATCGATGCCTCAATGACGTGCTTGTGGTCACCCCCACAAGTAGGGACATGCTCGGGTAACAGAATTCAACAAACTGGAATAGAGCCGAAATGATATATCCCAAATGTGTTCTCTAAATGCCGAACCAATACATAATCAGGTCATAACATAGGAACATGCGATAATGAGTTCAATTCAATAATTTTCAATCGCATGAAAAATAATACTAAATTCAAGGTAACATGACGAAATCATGATATTAATAAATGTGCGACCAATTGAAACAGAGAGGAATGTCAAAGACGTTTAGGAATTTCAACGGATGGTAAAAGTCAAAGGGTTTTCCCTAATCAAATTGAATACCATAACAATAAAGGATGAGGTAAGAATCCGTACCTTAATTAATGTTTCACAATGATGGATCTCAGATTAGTTTCCTTAAGGGGTCATGATAGCCTACAAATAATATGCATTTGACTAGAGTTAGATATTACTTGGCTAGTTAATTCTTAAATTTTTTTATAACATTACGTATCATGAGTTTTTCTCATCTTAAGTTTTCAAACTCTTACAAATTTTAAGAATCAAGTTCTTTTAATTTTGTTTTATGTTTAAAATCTATATACAGTTTCTAATATTATATTGATAAGCTATTTAGATAAATAAGAGTACGTAGTTCGTCTTCTTTTTTTAACTTGTCAATATTACATTATTTTATTATGAAAGTATGTAGTCATAATATTCCAAGTTACGTTGCAGGGATTTTAATATTTAAATTTCCAATTTATGTATATACATAACTTTAGACTTGAAGTAAAAGATTTGTAGTGATAATCTTGTCTTGATTTTTTGTACCGTTAACAAAATAAAAAATAGTGCAGTCATAGTACGAACAATAATAATAATAATAATAATAATAATAATAATAATAATAATAATAATAATAATAATAATAATAATAATTTAACACCTAGATTTATGTTTACAACTTTCGTAAAATTAAAAATAAAAACTTATAACATTTCACACACATTAGTTTCTCAAAATAAAAGTGTATGTGTATGAATAGAGATTCTCTTTCCAGTATTATATTAATTAAATATACAAAGAATTAAAGGTAAAATAGTTGTAGTGATGAAATCTGCTTTAATCCCACGTCCCTAGCTTCAATATGGAAAAGTGTTTCCATTTATCATATATATATATGTATGTACACGTACGTATGTATGAACGTACGTACGTATGTACGTTTGTATGCATGTATGCATGTATGTATGTATATTATGATTAAGAGTTTTATATACTCAAGTATGGATAACATTGTCATATTTTTCTTTCAAATCTGCAACCACAGTCAAAAAACAATTTGTACAACTTTGATTTGCAGGTTGGCAAGAATTTACTACATAACGCACTTGAACCGGTAAGAGGAGTCTGTTAGAGGGTTACCTTAATCGAAAGCCATAGATTTGAAATAGGTGGTTCCAAGAATCACGTGCAGCAGCCAGTGGTTTGCGTTTGCGGTGCTTCTGGTGGTTGTAGAAGGTGGCGCGTGTGGAGGAAAGTGAAGGTGGGTTTGGTTTTGTGCGAGGTTGTTCAAAGAGGGGTTGGGTTGGAGATGGTAAACGGAGTGCCGGAATTTCCAACACAAGAAGAAAGAGGATAGATGAAAGGGTTGTGTGGTTAGGACTTAACAACTTGAGTTATAAGGTTGAAGGATTGACGAGGTCGGTTAACCCGTGCTTGAGGGGTCATTTCAGATCTGACCGAAACTAATGAAGTTGACGTCGTGAAAAGAGTTGTTCATGTTTTCTGATTTGGTGGAAGTTGCATGTAGGAGTTTCAAAAAGATGAATTTGAAAGTAGTCAAATATGATAGTCAAATGTTACCACCAATCACTTGATTCCACCTATTATCTTATTGATTAAAAATCTTTTTTTTATATGTGCACATCAACTAGATATACTTCATTAAATTATTTACTTAATTAATTATTTTATATATTATTGTTAGTATTGATTCTACGAAGTACATATATACTAATAATAGATATGTGTTCATACCAAATTTGTTTATTTATAGGAGTAATTTTTTTCCCGGTTATTTCATGTATAGAATAAAATCTTTTTTTTGGACTTTAGAAAAGACGATTAAACCTTATTATTTCATTATTTTTATATAAAACTTAAGAAGACGCACGACTTTAAACATGGGAGTTCGCCTATAAAACATAGGTGTCCACCATTATTACAAATTCATCCGCCCGACTATGAAGCCGTCTGCCATCTAATTAAAATAAATTTAACTTTTATTAATTTAAATATCATATTATTATAATAAATTGTACTCATATTATGTTTTTCTCTTATAACTTGTAAATTTTATAAAATTTTAACTAAACCGTTTTGACGTACTTATTTTTATTTACTTATCCAAGTAAATTTTATCTAAAACCAAGCTGGGTTAATTTTATATCAAGACTTTTGTTATAAAGCGACCTACTCGGTTTCGAATAAAATAATACTCTTTTACTATATTTTCCATTTAAATAATATTTTTTAATATATTTATCATTATTTTTTCTCTCTCATCTATTCACAACCACTATTAAAAATATTAAAAAATTTATGGGGTTGTACCGTGTTTTCTTATATTTGAAGAAACACAGTACAATCCCCATAAATATTCATCATTCTTTACTCACAACCACTAACAACTATCTTTCAAAATTTAGGATATACACTCACATAAAAAATAAGAAACCTATTGTGAATGTTCTAACCATTTAAAGACAAATGTCTGTACCATTAGGACATTTGCTCGCGAAACAAACAGTCTGAACCATTCAGATATCTGAACCATTAAGTGACTGATTAAAATGTTATCAAACCTTTCCTAAGAGAGACATTTTTAAAAGTACTAAGAAACATAGTTATGCATTTAACCTATAAAATGACATTTTTATAAATTTTCTTATTAATCTAAGTTGTCTTTCTTTCTCTAGTTGTCTTTCTATACTCATACACCTCATGATTTATAACCTAGTACGATAGTAACTTGAGCATTTAAGTACCCTTCGTGCCAGGCTCCCAAGCCTTATAAATAAAGTTTATTGATATTGCTGTTTAAATTTATGACTCGATAAAAGAAAAACCAAAATATCATCACTATCAAGAGTGACTTGAACTTGATTTGTCTCCATGTACCATTTCTACCCAAATTGATGCTAACTGTGAGAACTTTGGACAACTTTTATTTTTTCTTCAAATGACAATTCACACAATTATTAGCTTCTTCTATTTCTAAATTAAATAAATTCATAATCTATCGCATGTCAATAATTGATCATTGTCTTCTCTCCAAAACGCAAGATGCATCATCTACTCGTAGCTAGGATGACATGATTTTTGACTTAACAACATGAATTCTACTTGTAATATGGGCTAAAACCATAAGTGATGGCTTTTTATCTATCTTAAAAACACCTTGAAACATATTAAATTAAAGGGTTATTTGATAACTTTTGAATGATTAAGTGTTGAACCAATAAAAGGTCTGAACCATCAAGTGTTGAACCATTAAGAGGTCTGAACAATTAAGAGCTAGTAAATCGTTTAACTAGTCAAATGCAAATGTCTGACCAATTCAAATAAGATGTCTTAACCATTCAGCATTAGACCTCTTAACCATTTAACACTAGTATAATACTTAACCATTCAGAGACAAATGTCTGAACCATTCAGACATTTGCTCACGAAACAAACAGTCTGAACCATAAAGTGTTGAACCATTTAGACATTTGAACCATTAAGTGTTGAACCATTCAGACATCTGAATCATTAAGAGGCTGTCAAAAAACCCCTAATTCAATTAAAATCACAATTTACAAAACTTGTTACTCTTATTTTCTGATCTTAATGACTTGAATAGTTACAACTTGATTTCTATAAAATCAATGTCTCACGCAACATGTCTTTATATTTGTCTTGTTCTAGAATACTTGAAAATTTCTATGTTTGGTATGACCATAGAGTTTACCAATTACCATCGATTACATCTTGTTTTGATGTGTCGATGTTAGTTAGAACAAACACAAGTAGATTGTAACTTCAAATTAATATAGCTAGAACCAACAAAAAGGTTGTACCTTCAAATAGATCTTAGCTTTGTTATACCATTAGAGATGCACATGGTGATCATACAAACATAAGTGTTTTAAAATACAAATTTCATATGACAATCTAGAACTAATATTGTTTTACGGTGGTCGTGTGTAAGCTTACTCATAATAATATAATAACAA
The DNA here is from genome assembly GCA_018326385.1 of Flaveria bidentis. Classification (NCBI taxonomy): domain Eukaryota; kingdom Viridiplantae; phylum Streptophyta; class Magnoliopsida; order Asterales; family Asteraceae; genus Flaveria; species Flaveria bidentis. The sequence goes on from BJCM01064102.1 coordinate 26,062, forward strand.
ATACACAGACTAAAGAGAAACAAATTCAAGTTAGAATCCGAATTATATATATCAAGTAATTGAGTTACAACAATAAATGATTCAAGTTTGAGTTACAATAAATGAGCCTGTAGTGTGACGTGAAACATGTCTCGTGAAACATGTCTCGTGTTACTTTAATTTATGGTTTTTAACAATTCGCTATCATTAACTTGTACTACTTTTAGAAAGCCACAGCATGTTTGAATACGGTTGATAATGCATTAATTTAAAATCAATGAACAATAACAAGCTAACATATCATTCACGACGTATGCGACATTTGTTGTGGAACCATCCTACGAAAGTAGCTATGAATTTGTTTTCACAACTTTTATAACAAGCATAAAAAAGGATACATGTTATATGATATTAAAATTTCCTTACATATGATTGATATCAATATATAAGGTATACATAAGATAATTAGAAAGTAATCAACAATCCAAATTATAAAAGCATAAATACAAATCAAAACTGACATCGTATTTTTTATACAGATGATATATTAGTATATTACTCATAAAAATGATATATTTTTCTTAAAGAGTAATACACACCATCAAATCCAAATATACAATCCACCACTACATCAGAGTTCGTTAATTGACTGCCCCCCCCCCCCCCCCCCCCCCTGCCCCCCCCCCCCCCCCCCCTCCACCCTGTTCAAGTTGGAGGGAGAGAAACCCTCAAGTTGGAAAGTAATAGTGACGCGATGATCCGGGAAGAGTATTTGTAAGTAAACCTGCAGGTTGATCAGTTGCCAATTTAATTCAATATGATTCGTACGCTCATGATAGACAGGATTATTTGCAATTTAATTGGCAGCTTAACAATTGTATTTAAGAGGAACAAGAACAATAGTTGGAATAGACAATTCATGTAGCAATCAGGTAAGCTAAGCTATATCAGCAGTAACACAAAGCATTGAGCGATATTCCACCTCAACAAAACTCAAGGAAACCGTAGCATGTTTCTTTGATTTCCATAAGACAGGACTACCATCGAGAATGATATAATATCCACTAAAAGATTTGCGAGTATTCAGGCTAGATGCCCAATCGAAATCACAAAAAAAACTTCTTAATTAAAGTAGCCTTATTATTAAAAACAAACCATGAGAAGAGGTGCCATGAATATATCATAAAAAATGTAAGGAACGACAAGGGATTGAAGTGGTAGATGATCACGTGTTAATAATTTGATGTTTAATTGATCTAAATTCTTGATTTTACATCATGATTATGGTGGAACAAGTTCAAGTTGTTTGTGTTCTGGATTATAGGTGATTGGAGCTAAAGAAAGCTTATTTTGGAAGCAAAGATGCAAAATGAGAAACCGAAACTAAGTTTGGTGAAACATGAAGAGTATGGAAGAAGCAGGATGGAAATCGGAGCCCGAGAAGTGAAGAAATACAAAAACCGAAAGTTCAATACCATGGTAACTTAAAATATGCGTAACTTGGGATAGGAAAAGAGTTACGGGGCCCACGACCTGTCAAAGGAAAGATCGTAAAAAATTACATGTGAAAATCAAATTTTACAGGGGCAACTGACGTATGATACGCCGCCTTGGGCGTATCATACGTCAGTTGGCGTATTGGCGGTGTATTTATGGGTCTGTTTGACCTTAATTTCAGAAATTTGGGTGTAGGAAAGCTGAGGGGGGCGTATAATACGCCGCCCTAGGCTTATTATACGTCGGTGGCTAAACTAACACCCGAATTTTGTGGAATTTCAAGTTTATTTAAGCCAAAACAACCCTAATTCGATCTAGAACTTCTTGGAGACGAAAAGTTACGAACTTAAGTTGATTTTTGGTGAATAAAGGCACCCCAAATCATCTACAAACATTCTCCAAGTCAAGATTAAAGATTGAACGAAGATGACGCGTGGCTAGGTTCTCTTAATTGCTTTCGGGGGTATAATACTTGTAAAGTGAGACGATTGGTATGATTGATTAGGTTTTTGTATTAAACATTGATTTATTGAGTGAAACATTATGTTTTGATTGATTTAAATGATTTGCTTATAAATAAAGTTGTTTGCTTGATTATCAATTTTTGGTTTCCTTGCATCGTGAACTCATTAAGAAAAGTAGGTAATGTGATATAAGTGAATTGGTAACATTGTGAATGAACGAGTCTTAAAAGATTATTTCTTTGTTGTCACTATAATCAAAATCTAAGATCTTGAAGTATTGATTCTTACAAACCCTAATTTAAAAAGTACTAATTATTGATTTTGCAGAATTGGAAACCCGAAAATGATTGTTTTTCGTTATTTAATTAAGTTCGTTATCATGTTTGTGGGTTTATGCAATTGTGTTCATTAATCCATTACAAGTTACAATTTTTATTTATAAAGTTTGAGTCTTTTAGTTAATCGAGTCACGTTAATTAAACACTTTCCACATATTCCTTGGGGAGACGACCTTACTTAACCTTGTACAATAAAGATAGCTAAGACCGATAAATTAAATTGTTTTTTATCAAGACTCAACAACCAGATCAAAATGGCGCCGTTGTCGGGGAATTAGTGCGCAAAGTTTTTTTATTGTAATTTTTTTAGTTTTCTTTTATTTCTTTTGATTTGTCTTGTGCGGTTCTACGCTAGATATTTTATGTCTTGCAGGTTACCCACAAGTACTTAAACCTCACATTGAATCAAGTTTATTATTCATATATTGGTTGTGGAAGTCCAGTTCACACGCGTGATCATTGCCCTAAGTACTAGCAAAAGTGTGAAGATACGAGAAGAATACTATATTTATTGGATGTCTATCATGATTTTTTACCATCATCTTATCCATACTGCGAGTCATCTTCTCCATGTTATGAGGGATATTATCAATCAGAGGTAGATTAAAACTTTGAGAAAGATTAGGATTGCAACAACTATAAACCAGATATGACATCAAGCTCAAGTTATCGGGAGAACTATAACCACTATTATCAAGAATACTCTCAGGTGACATACGAGGATCAGAATCAATGTCAATTTCCTAAACAAGAACATGTTATCTAGGAGGATGAAACTATTGCTCGATTGGCATTGGTATTTCCTGAGATCAATAAGTTGTTATCACAACATCATCTTTTACATCAACGACGATTTGACTACTTGACTATCAAGCGTGACACATTATTTTTTAAAATATAATTAGAAGAGTTAATCTCACCATCTTTTAAAGTCGATGATGAAGTCATGGAGATTAATATAACACAAATTCCTTTAGTTGTTGAAGAGCCCTGTGTAGAACAAGTTGTGGTTTATGCTTATGATGAAGAAGTGGATAAGTATGTTATAGAGCAAAGAGTTAAATGTTTAAACCTAATAAATGGCATAACACCTCCTAACAAACAAAAGACTAAGATATTGCCATGTGGTTCTGATAATCCTTCAATATTCATGATTCAACTTGGCAGACCATGGGAATAGCTCGTGTTTAAAGAAGAAAGTGAGTATAGAGGATATCAGACAATTTATTCAGAGGAGAGCTCACAACGATTCTATAGACATGCCAAGGAGAGGAAAGAAGGTGTGGACCCAACATGACAACTACCATGGACACATTGGAAACTTGATGGGAAAATATAGATTCAAAATGTCAACCATTGATTCAAGAGACATGGAGACCATGAAATGAAAAATAAGATTTGGTATGTTTACTATCGAGCATTTGTTAGTAATGGGACGGTAAAATGTTCAATACGACCACCATAAGTGGTCACAGGTAAGGTCCGGTTGAATACCTAAAACTTAGCGCTTGCGGGAGGCAACCCGAGAACTTTTTCTCATGAAACTACAACTCATCCACTCGGGTCTACCGAGGGGTTTAAGGGCTTGTTGCATATGCTGAGTGCAACCATGATTCCTAAAAAGTGATTTTTACTTCTTTTATTAGTTTTTGTGTCCTTTCTTTTGTTTTTTAGCTAGTTCAAACATGCACAAGACGCAAGCACTCAAGTGTGGGGAGACGCAAGTCCCTTACTAAAAGCTCTCACTAATGATCAAGTATATGTACTCCTTTCTTACCTTGCTTATTAATCATTAACATGTTTATTCATGTTTTAAAACCATACATTAGGGACAATTTATCTCAAGTGTGGGGATAAGAGGAAGCATTGGAAGAATTGAATTGAAACAAAATTTTGAAAATTTTGAACCTTTTTGAAAAATTGTGGAAAATAACTTCTTAAGTGTATATGAAATTCAAAATTTTGCATACATGGCTAATTGTTACTGGTTTGTGCTTATAGATCCTTTGGTATGTTTGTTTTGAAAATTAAATAATGTACTCTAATCATGAATCTTCATAAAAGTAGGTGAAAGTCCTAGGTGGTGTAATAAACCGATTGTAGATAACATACATGCTACACATTTTATTACCTCTTTTCATCATTTCTGTGAGAGTTGAGCCTAATTAAGAGACTCATAATATACTTTGAGTTACTTTATTTCTTTACATAAAGAGGGAATCCATGGTGTGCATCCGAGTTAGAACTAATGTAATTGATACATATCAAGATCATAGACCAATGTGTGCATAAATATGATAGAGACATTATGATTGAACCATTTGTTTAAAGCTTTCTTTGCAATTCCATACCAACAAAATCTTCCTATAGATACCACGTTGAGCCCCAACTTGTTGTTTCACAGCCAAACAATAAACCCACAAGTCTTAACATTTTCTAGAACCTTAGAAGATGAATTCCAATCCATAACATAGAAGAGTCACGTTAATACCAGGCCAATAATAGTAAAGTTATTTGCTTTATATATATATATATAAAGAAGAAGAAAAAGTTAAATATGATGACCAAAATACATAGTAACAAAAATAGTATGAGAGGTTGTTACAAGAAATACAATTAGAAGAGTTACATTGACAAATAAGACGTCTATTATGTTTAAGTTGGATTTTATTCTCCGTTAACCACTCTAAAATCCATTTCAATCTCACTTTAAACCCTAGCCTAACATTACCACCCAAGAAAAACCTCTTGATTTGTGTATTATATTGTGTCAATTGATGGGGATTTGATTAATATACGAGCTTATGATTAGTATGTGCATTCATGGTTTGAGAGATCCATAAACACTAGTATATCATCACTAGTCCACAAAATAAATCGAGAGGAGTGTTTATTATGAGGAATGTGAATGTATGAATGTTTGAAGCAAAAGAAAAGTATATGTCAACCAAAGATTTCAAATGCGAATAGTATTGAATGATTAGGTTGTGAATATTCCATCATGAAGTTAAAAACTAAACATGTCTTGGGATCTTACTTATTTAAGGTAGTGATAATGTGGCATGTGTGCTTAGTTAGGGAGAAGTGTGCAAGTAAGCTTGTTTGAGGATAAACAAAAGGTTAAATGTGAGGATGTGATCACGTGTCAATAATTTAGTGTTTAATTGATCTAAATGCTTGATTTTACATCATGATTATGGTGGAACAAGTTCAAGTTGTTTGTGTTTTGAATTATAGGTGATTGGAGCTAAAGGAAGCTTATTTTGGATGCAAAGATGCAAAATGGGAAACTGAAACTAAGTTTGGTGAAACATGAAGAGTATGGAAGAAGCGGGATGGAAATCGGAGCCCGAGAAGTGAAGAAATTCAAAAACCAAAGGTTCAAGACCATGATAACTTAAAATGGGAATAACTTGAGCTAGGAAAAGAGTTACGGGGCCCACGACCTATCAACTGAATGCTCGTGAAAAGTTACATGTTGTAACATCATGTGTTTTTGGTTAACTAAAAATTAGTTTCGTTAAATTCTTGTAAGGGTTATTGTAGGCGTTTATGAAACTTATGGGTTATCTATGTTTATTTTTCTTTGTTGTCATTAAATTTTAAATTATGAAAATTAGTAATTAAAATATTAAAAATTGTATAATAATAATAAGTATAGAGAAATAATAATAACAACAATAATAATTGTAATCATAAAATTAATATAATAATAATATTAATAATACTAAAAATAATATTAGTAATAATAATAATAATAATAATAATATATTATAAAATTTAAAAGTCAAATTATATAAAACTCAAAGTTGAAGGGGTCTGTTTGTTAATTAGGAAACTTCAAACATTTAAGTTTGGGCATAAAATAATAAAGTTTAAACCGCATGGACCATTTGTGTATTAAACCAAATCCCAAACCAAAAAACCCCCTTTACCCACGGTTTTCCGGCCAACCACCGGCAACTCTCCGGCGAGACCAAGAAACCGAATATAAACGTCCAATTTCAAAGCCAAATGAACCCAACCGATTCACTAACGCATTTCGAACTCAATTATGATCTTCAATTGAGATTAAACAACCGTTATGGACTCCAAACAAGTCGAGTAACTGTCGCGTTCATCAAACAAGTCGTTCGAGCATTAATTCATAATTATAATCTAATTTAACCAACTTAAACAATCACCTAACAAATCTTAATCATTTACAACTCTCAATTTCTCCTGAAAACTTACAAAACTTCTCATTCGATTTCCCCCTTCGTCGCGACCTGCAATTCACTCGTAGACCTCTTTTCGAACCCTCTAACCCATAATTGACAAAGGCTTTTCATCATTTGAGCTATTCGAAGCTTTCTGTAGAACGAATTCGATTTTCATCACCGATTGCAACCTGAACGAACGGCATCGTAGCCGCGACCTGTTCTTGTGCTCGTTCTCCATCGGATTTACACAAATCCTGGTAAATGAACACATGAATACACTCGTTTAATCATGGGGATCAAAAGTCCCATGGTTAATTCGATTATCAACAACGAATTGATGATCAATTTGGTGCAAATCGGTTCTAGGGTTCTAAGGAATTTGGGGGTTTTGTTTATATGATATTTAAGGAATTAAAACCAAGTGATACCAAGGTTACAGCCTTGGTTCACTAGTTAAGTCATTATGCTTCTACACATGAGGTCCCGGGTTCGAACCCAGGCAACCTCATGTTTATTTTTTAAAGGCTGTTAGCCCAAAATAAAATTTCAAAATATTTTTAATAAATACAAAAATGGATTTTGTAAACTCTAAATAATTTTAAAAGCATCAAATCATTTTCTGTATTTTTCTTAAAAATTTAAACAATTAAATATTTAATTTTTAGAATATTTTAATGGTTATTCTTGGTTATATTTTTAACTTTAAATAGTAAATAAAAGATTATTATTGGTTCAAATATTGTTTTTAAAATTAATGCTTAAAGCGTGCTAATTACATTTAGTTATAAAACTTTATTTCAACTGTATATTTAAATTCTTCAAATTATTGTAACTATTTTTCTCCTTCTTATCTTTATATATAAAATATAATATATTTCTTAGCATTTATTCCAAGAAAATATAATTGATTTTCATTCGCTAAAAATAAGTGTTTGACAAAACCTCAAATACTAAATTGAAACCCTAGTTCTCATTTAACCATTAAAACTATTTTTAAACTTAAAATTCTGTAAATATACATTTTAGGTGCATTGTGAAGGACTATGTTGAAATGGCGTTTATTATTCTATTTAATCTTCAAATATATACATATTGATCAAGTAAGTATTTCTATACCCTTTTTTTCATATTTTCACACTTTGGGGTGAAACATGTTACTTTATAATTATTACACTTGTAAACGTTTGATTCTTGTAAACTTATGGCAATTTATTTGTATGTTGTGGTTAGTTAAACTTTGTAGTTACCATGTAATGTCGAATATATGTACAATCATTAACTATTGCTAGCCTGACGATGTCATAGATCTATGGGCCTGACAAGCCTGCTTGGTTAATCTAAGTACACTTAGCTAATCGTATATACTTGTAAACGTTTGAGACTTGTAAAAATCTATCAAGGTTTGATTGTGCATTCTGTCTTACATCTCTAGTTACTTTGTTCTCTAACTTACAACATGAATTGCCATCTTTTATATACTT